>JAQQPU010003498.1:0-26856 GCA_029168905.1 Artemia sp. Kazakhstan ARC1039 | reverse complement strand
GGGGGGGGGCTAGTTGCCCTCCAATCACTTTCGACTATTAAAAGGGCACTAGCCCTTTGAATTTCCAATCGAATGAACCTTTTTTGAAGTTTCTACGACAACGCCTTCTACAAAAACCTTATATGCCCCCAGGGCATAACTTAAAACCCTTGCCCTGAGGGTTGTGGTGGAGTGTCCTCCTCAAAAACATACTTTCTATATGGAAATTCTATTTGGGGGAATGATGGGCGTGTGGGGAGGGTGGGCTAGTTGCCCTCCAATCACTTTCGACTATCAAAAAGGGCACTAGAACTCTCAATCTCCAATCGAATGAGTCCCTTCTGAAGTTTCTACGACAACCCCTTCCATATGAAGTGCCCTGCTCTAAAGGAAAAAAATGATAAATAGTACATTGTGCCAACATCGTTCTTATTTGCCCTCAGGGCATAACTTAAAACCCTTGCCACGAGGGTTGTGGGGGAGTGTCTTCCTACAAAACTTATTTTCTATCTGGAAATCAACTACGCTAAATAAAATGGTTATCTCTAAATTTTGATTGGATGTGTTTGGGAGAATGATGGGCGTGGGGGGAGGGGCTAGTTGCCCTCCAATCACTTTCGACTATTAAAAAGGGCACTAGCCACTCCAATTTCCAATCGAATGAGCCCTTTTCGAGGTTTTTACAACAACTCCTTCGCTACAAAGTGCCCGGGTATGGAGGGAAAAAACACATTGTGCCCACATCGTTCTTTACTTAGTCAGCGCTAGCGTACTGCCTATGACTACAACAGTCATAAGTAGGAGTCCTACAATGTACTGTATTCAGGCGAACATTATCAAATACCTACACTATTGGTGCCCCATATGTAGTCAGAAATAAACTAAGCCTTTATGCTGACACTTGTAAAATCATTGGCCCAGTAAATGCAGACACTACCTTACAAGATTGTATTAAATCTTTCTCTAAATGGGTGATAAGTTGACACCTCGAACTAAACAACAAAAAGTGCAGAACTATAAAGTTCTGCCCAGATCATATACGTAATAATTTCTGTTCGTTTTCAGCTTAGATGTTGCTCCTTACTTACAGTCGAAAAACTTGCTTTTTTTAAAATTTCTGATCGGTTTTTTAAACAATGCTGAGAAATCCGGCGCCCCCTTCAAAGCAATGTCACTTCCCCCATGAAAACTTCCTCCCATTGGAAACAGCCTAACTAATTGTACTCATGTATATAATACAGAATCAAATAATACACAACCACGACTTATTCTACAATAACTATATAAAATGATTTTGGGCTTATTATATATGAAATAAAAAAGCAAGTTTTTTCAACTGAAAGTAAGGAGCAACATTCAAGCTTAAAACAAACAGAAATTATTACGTATATGAGGGGGTCAGCTCCCTAGTCAATGCCTCACTCTTTACACTAAAGTTCAAATTTTGTTCAAATTCTTTAAGAATGACCCCTGAATTACAAAGACCATTTAATTAGAAAAAATAACTCTTTTGAAAGTGCTAAAAAAAAACTTAGGCGTAAAAAGCAAGGTATTGACTAGGGGGTAAACCCCCTCATAAACGTAATAATTTCTGTTGTTTTAAGTTTTAATGTTGCTCCTTACTTTCAGTTGAATTTTTTTTTATTTAATTTGATTGTTTTTAATTAATGCTGGGAAATCCGTTGCCGCCTTTATAGAAATGTCCCTTCCACCATGAAAACTTCCTCCATGGAAATATCCTCCCAAGTAACCCCCCCTCCCCACCACCAAAAAAAGCCTCCCTGAAAACGTCTGTACACTTCCCAATAACCAATAGTATATGTAAACAATGGGCAAAGTTCATAACTTGCAGAATTGTTTACCAATAAACCAAAAAAATGGTATTCTGAGGTAAAAACGTTGCGTGGTAGGAGTCTAGACCAGCTTGACTTCAACCTACCTTAATCCCAAGAAGTTACTGCTAATAATCTTAACAAGTTCTTTGCTTCCATTGTCCAGAACTTTCCAGCATTGTCTTATCAATTACCTACAGATGTTATCCCCCCCTGTTTCCCTTCATATCTCTGTCTGAGATCAAAAGAAGAATTGGAAAACTACGAAAAACAAGTATCCGCCCTTTAGATATCCCGTTTCCTCTTGTTAGGGCTTTCAGTGACTGTCTCTCAAAGCCCTTGCCTGTTATTTCAATGAGATTACTGAGTCTGGTCAATATCCACAAAATTGGAAACAGGGTTTCATAACCCCTTTGAAAAAGAAAGACAGAAAACCTGGCTTTGAAGGTGTTTGTCCTATTTCACTCACTTCCATTTTCTCTAAGCCTGAGACAATTCGGGGACATCAAATCCACCTCTACTTCCCATTACCTTGTTTTCTTATTAACTGAGTTGGAAAAATTCTCGAAAAACCTAATTACTGGCAAAATTTAATTTCCGTTGACCTTCAAAAAGCAATTGACCTTGTTAACCACACTATTTTAGTTGAGAAACTTGTAACTGATTTCAATATAGATTCTTTCCTGGGTAAATTGGTTGTCTCTTTTTTATCAAATAGATCACATGTAGTCAAATATCAGAATTATTATTCCAGCCCCCTCCTTGTACACAATAGAGTACCCCAAAGTAATCTCCTAGGTCCCCCTCCTTTTTTCTGTCATGATAAATAATATCACCATGGAATTTCCCGACAGTTGGAAATTTGTGGATGACCTAACAGTTGTTGAAACCTGCTACCAAAACTTAGTAAGTAACCCAATGAGCATTCTCAGTGATATGGCAGATGATGCTGCAGAATTAGACCTGACAGTAAACCCCTCTAAATCTAATATAATGCCAATTTGTTTCCTTAAAACCTCACCCCTTTTCCTCAACCCTATCCCCCTAAATATTTCTGCGTCTTCCTTTAAATTACTTGGGGTTACAATTTTGTCTAATTTAAAGTGGAATATCCACATGAAAGATATTATTCATAGAGCTAATGTGCCCATGCCTCTCCTTAAGCTCTTGAATAAATTTAATGTCCCCCAATCCCATTCTTTAATGATCTATACTTCCTTTGTCCACCCTTTGTCCTTCCTTTGTCCCTGTCCACCCACATCTTAAATATGCTTGTCCAGTTTGGCATCTCCCGTGATGAATCAGAAAAAATTGAATCTATTCAATAAAAGAGCCCTAAGAATGATTTTTAAAGAAGCTATGGTACGATATTCACTCCTTCCAAAAAAGGCCAAGCTGGAAACTCTTGACCACAGGAGAGAATTGCTGTGCCTCCGTTTTGCAAAAAATGTAATAATAAACCCTCACATGGAAAACATTTTCCCCAAAAGACACCCCCCATCCAGACACCGCCTGCCATGTACTGTTTCTGAACCCGTCCCTATCTTGTCCCCCATCCGTTGCTTAACCTACTACTACTACTACTAACAACTCACCGCAGCACCAAGCTGCCTGAGGCCAACACAGCTACGCACGCTCCTCCTCCATCCCAATCTATTCAAAGCCTCCCTTTTTACACCCACCCACGAAGTTCCATTTTCATTTAAATCTTTCTTTATGACGTCCTCCCACCCCAGACAAGCACGATCTGCTTTCCGTTTAGCCTTAGACAGTTGGCCAAAAAGAACAATCTTTGGCAATCTGTCATTCTTCATCTGCACAACGTGCCCTAGCCAACTCAACCTTTCTTTAATCATAGCCCTAGAGAGCGGTATTTAATCACATTTTTCGTATAGCCTATTGTTTGAAATACGGCAAGTCAGCCAGGTACCCAGAATAATCCTTAAGCAATTTCTCTGGAAAACATCAAGCAAATCTTCATCCGCTTTTCGAAGCACCCATGCTTCAGAGCCATATTTGACCACTGTCATCACTGCAGCTTCTAATATTCTAATCTTGGTTTGCAGACTTATCTTCCTATTCTTCCAAACTTTTTTAACTGTGAAGATATACCCTGAGCCTTGGCTATTCTACTTTTAACATTTTCACTGCTCCCACCATCTTTACTAATAATACTACCAAGGTAAGTAGAGATGTCCACCTGATCAATCTTTTCATTACCCAACGTCACCTTTTCATCTTCACTTATTCCTAGCCTTAGTGACTTAGTCTTCTTAACATTAATTTTCTAACCTATTCTAGTACCCTGAACTCGCAAAACCTCTAATACTTCATTCATTTTGCTCACACTTTCATCTAGGATGCTTAAATCATCAGCATAATTTTATGTCCAGGAGACTTTTTCCTCCCCATTTGATTCAGTGGTCTCCCATTGCCTTTCCTGTGCTCCTTAAGACAAAGTCCATCATAATAATCCATATAAAGGGGGATAGAACACAACCCTGCTTCACTCCTGATCTAATACAAAACCAGCTGCTAGCCTCATTTCCTACCTTAACCGCAGCAGTGTTATTCTCGTACATAGCACTAGTCACTTCAATGTATTTGTCTGGTATACCATACAAGGATAAAACCTTTACTAAAGCTTTTTTATCCACAGAACCGAACGCTTGCTCATAATCTACAAAACCGAGGACCATAGGTGTTTGAAAACTCAGGCATTTCTTAATTATTAGCCTAAGAGTGAAAATTTGGTCAACACATCCTCTACCTTTTCTAAAACCGCACTGTTCTTCTCTTAAAACTTTGTCTACGGCATCTCTCAGTCTAAAAAGTATCATATTACTAAGTAATTTACAACCTACAGAGACAAGACTAATACCTCGGTAATTACCACACTCAATTTTATCACCTTTCTTATAAAGTGGCTCAATTAAGGTTTTCCTAAAATCGTTAGGTACTTCCCCTTTTTCACAAATCATATTAATAATCTTCAGTAGCTTATTTCTAACCTCAGAGCCACCATATTTAAAAAACTCATTTACCACCTTATCAGCACTTGGAGCCTTTTTATTTTTCAGTCCTTTTAGTACTGTCGCTAATTCCTTCTCACAAAACAAATCTTCCTTCACATCCAAGGTATCACAAACCTTTTTTTTTCCTCTATATCTCTTCCTGCAACTCTATCTTGGTTAAGCAAATTTTCAAAATGTTCTGCCCAGTTCTCTTTAACTCTTACCTTATCAATATTTGTGCAACTTTTTAATTTTTTCAATATTTTTTCCTTATCAATATTTTTTCCTGCAACTCTATCTCGGTTAAGCAAGTTCTCAAAATGTTCGGCCCATCTCTCTTTAGTTTTTTCCTTATCGCTAATTGCAGCCCCATTCCTATCTTTAACTGAGCCAAGTCTGCATTGACTACTCCCTCTCAATTTGTTAACATGCCAGTACAACATTTTACTATTATGCCGCCTAGCTGCATCTTCCTGATCCTCGGCAATTTTAACCATGGCCTCCAATTCACACCTCCTTAGTTCATATTTTAATGCTTTCTCCACTTTCTTTACATTCCTTTTGTTTTATTATGATCTATCACTAAGATAATTCTTGTACAAGTCCCTTCTCCTTTCTATTAAACATAGAGATTTTTCACTAATATTCTTAGCTGCAGTTCTAGCTTTCTTCCCTAAGACACCTTCAGCAACTTCACAAATCATTTTTCTAAAATTATTCCAACCATCTTCCACATTATCAAATTTTAAGCTCTCAAGTTTAGTATTCAACTGTTCCTGGGAAGTTTCGGTGATACCCAGTGTGTGTCCATTTGGTTCTTTTGTTTCCTCCCCCTTGTTTACATGTTCTCTTTTAAACCTTTTAAAAGCTATTTTTACCTCAATTTTTTTGGTTTTGTTTTAGCTTTTCCCTTTTTAACTTTCTTAAAATTGATACTTTTTTTACTAATGAATGGCTTTGCCTTTCTGATGCCCATAAGGGGGCAGGAGGGGCACCAGCAACCTCCTCCTCCTGGCTGAATGATGCTGCCTTATTTTTTATATTTTTGTTTTCAGATTTCTATTATATAGCATTAAAATAGCATTCCAGGTATGAAAAAACCTTTGTCCCCTTCTTTACAGATCAAATAAACCACTAGTTTTTTTTTGGTACTGGTGATACCATGTTTCTGTCCATTTGGTTCTTTTGTTCCTTCCCCCTTGTTTCTGTGTTCTCTTTTAAACCCTATTAAAGCTATTTTTATCTCAATCTTTTTTCGGTTTTATTTTAGTTTCTACCATTTTAACTTTCTTAAATTTGATGATTTTTTTTAATAATGAATAGTTCTGCCTTTCAGACGCCCATAAGGGGGGCAGGATGGCAACAGCCCCCTCCTGGCTGAATGATACTGCCTTATTTTTTATATTTTTGTTTTCAAATTTCTACTATATAGCATTAAAAGTGCCAATTAGACCAGGTAAGCCCTCCCTCCCCCGGGAATTCAGCTTACGGGCACCTATGACTTGCAGCCCTTCCCCTGGGGACTGTGGGGGATTAAGTCATCCTCAAAGACATAGTTATTAGATTTTTCAATTATGTTGAACAGATTGGCTATCTCAACAGTTTGGTTGGGGGACTTGGGAGAAAATGAGCATGGGAGATGGCCAAGTTGCCCTCCAATTTTTTTGGTCACTTAAAAAAGCACTAGGACTTTTAATTTCTGTTTGAGTGAGCCCTCTCACAATATTCTAGGACCACTGGGTTGATACAATCACCCTTGAAAAAAAAATAACAAAAAATAAATAAATAAAATAAACATGCATCAATGGTCTTTCTTCTGGCAAAAAATATAAAATTCCACATTTTTGCAGATATGAGCTTGAAACCTATACAGTAGGGTTCTTTGATACACAGAAACTGATGGTGTGATTTTCATTAAGATTTGATGACTTTTAGGGGGTGTTGTTCCCTTTTTTTTTGAAAATAAGGTAAATTTTCTCAGGCTTGTAACTTTTGATGGCTAAGACTAAACTTGGTGAAAATTATATATTTGAAATCAGCAATGAATTCCAATTCTTTCGATGCATCTATTGGTATCAAAATTCTGTTTTTTAAAGTTGCAGCAACTATTGAGCAGGGTTGCTCCTTACTTACAGTTTGTTACCATGAACTGTTTGATAATAAGCTGAATTTCACAACCCATGCAAGCATTGCTGTTGATAAAACATCCCAAAAAGAACAATCTTCTCCACAGTTCAGCAGACTATGCTAAAGCTCTACAAAGTCCTAGCTTAGCAAGTCATAGAATACTGAATCATAGAGGGCTAAAATGTTATTTTGAATCCAAGTTTATGGTAATTTTCAAAAAGAGTCAAGAATCATTCAAAAATGATGTAATAGCAAAAATAATATCATTTTGAAGGGTTTTTGGCTCTTTTTAAAATTTCTGCAAATTTGTTTTCATAATAAATAATTTACTATTAGGACTAATTACCATTTCTGAATCAGCTACAATTGGCAATTCTTTCTCAATAGACTTTTTTTCTTTTTTAATTAGAAAATAACATAAAAAATGCAGCAAGTGATATATTTACTTTCATCATAGCTAAATTATGTTGTAAACTGCAAATCTATCAAACTGTTTTCTTAACATATTTCCTTTTCAATGGCCCCTAATCCCTAGCCCTAGTTTTCAAGTATATGGCCCAAATTATATACTTCCAATACATTCTGCTACCCAATAGTCTTGTTTTTCTGGTTCTTGTTTTTACAGATGCATGGGTTAAAACGAGAGATGGGATAAAACTTGAGGGTGATTTGCTTGACCTTGCCAAAGCATTCAACAAGGTGCCCCACAGACACTTTAGGGCCAAATTATTGTCAGTTGGCATCCACACTGATGTAGTAGAATGGGTGATGAATTTCCTGACAGACCAAGAGCAGCAGGTCCAACTTTTCACCAATAATGGTGATAAAGTATTCTCCAAACCGTATGACATTGTCAGTGGAGTTCCTCAGGGTACTGTCCTAGGCCCCACCCTCTTCCTCATTTACATAAATGATAGGACAAAGGAAAACACAAATAACATTACACTTCACACTGATGACTCCAAGCTTTTTGGACCAACCATTCAATAAACCCTGCAATCAGACCTCCAGAGAATCCAGAAGTGAACCAGTGAATGACTACTTGAGTTCAACATTAATAAATACAGTGTCCTCCAATTTGGCAACAACAATCCTCATCACCAGTATACCATGCATGATCAGAAGTTGCAGTCTGATATTCAGCTACAAACCAGTTGTGAAGTACAAACCAGGGGAGTACTTGTTGATGAGCAACTGAAGTTCCACAGGCATTGGCAACAAGTGGTGTCAAAAGCTAACTCAAGTGTAGGCCTGCTGAAATGCACTATCATCAGCTGCTGTCTTCCTGAGATTTTACAAGGCTATTGTTAGGCCATTCTTGGACTTCAGAACATGTCTGACCTCCCCCTTCTACAAGGATGAGACCAGAATAACTAAAGGAGTTCAAAGATGTGCCACCAAATACATCTTAGGTCTGCAAAATATGCAGTATGATAAGACACTGGAGCACCAAAAACAACTAACACTGGTCTTTAGATGTTGCAGATGTGATATGATACTGACCTACAAATACAATAGTCAACCAAACAACATCCTCCTCACAAAACATACAGGTCAACACAACACTAGAGGAGTCACAGAAGCTAGCAAAGCAAAGAGTGAAGACCAGAATGTGCCAAAACTTTTTTACTGAGCATCTTACCAACTACTGGAACAACCTTCAAGACAAAAACAGTGACTGCACCCAATAGTGCCTCCTTCAATTCAAGACTTGACAAAGAATAGAACAACAAGCCATGGAAATATAAGTGGGACAGTTCATCCATCTCAACTGCCAACTAATGCAACATCACTGGGCCAATATCACAGTGACATTTCAAATTACCATTATTGACATGGAGCAGAACAGATACAGCATGAGCTTTATTTTGCTCCAAAGTGCAAATTAAGGTAATTGGGAGAATATTTTGAAAATTTCTAGTTTCTGCTATATATTTGCACATTGGGGGGGGGGGGAGAGGGGGTTTTGAAGTATAGCAAGGCTAGATGCAAAATGTGTTAAAAGGCTTATGCCACAAGCTGGTTTTTAGTGTTAAATATAACTAATCATAGGCAGTGCAATATTGCTGCCTAAGTAAAGAATGATGTGGGCACAATGTATTTTTTTTTTGTGGTCTTAGACCAGGGCACTTTGTATCAAAGAATTTGTTGTAAAAACTTCAAAAAGCACTCATTCGAATAGAAATTGGAGTGGCTAGTGCCCTTTTTAATAGTTTTTGGAGGGCAACTAGCCCTCCCCATGCTCATCATTCCCCCAAATACATCCAATCAAAATTTTGAGATAGCCATTTTGTTCAGCATAGTTGATTTCCAACTATAAAATATATTTTTGAGGAGGACACTCCCCCACAACCCTCAGGGCAAGGGTTTTAAGTTATGCCCTGGGGGCATATAAGAACAATGTTTGCACATTGTATCATTCTTTTTTTCTTTAGAGAAGGGCACTTCATATTGAAGAACTTGTTGCAGAAACTTAGACAAGGGCTCATTCAATAGGAAATTGAAGTGGCTTGTGCCCTTTTTAACAGTCAAAAGCAATTGGACAGCACCTAACACCCCTTCCAAACCCACCATTTCCCAAAACCTTCAAGGCAAGGGTTGTAAGTTATGCCCTAGGGGCATATAATGTTTTTTAAAGAAGGTGTTATCATAAAAACTTCAAAAAAGCTCATTCAATTGGAAATTCAAAAGGCAAATTAGTGCTCTTTTTAATAGTCAAAAGTGAATTGAGGGCAAGTAACACCCCTCTCATGCCCACCTTTTCCCCAAACACATCCAACCAAAATTTGAAGATAGCCATTTTATTCAATGCAGTTTTAAGTTCTGGAAATGAGGTCTTTGAGGATGAACCACCACCCCAAAGCCCTCAGGGCAAGGGTTGTAAATTATGCCCTGGGGCATATAAGGTTTTTACAGAAGTGCTGTCACAGTAACTTCAAAAATGGCTCATTCGATTGGAAATTGAAATGGCTAGTGCTCTTTTTAATAGTCAAAAGTGAGTGGAAGGCAACTAACACCCCTTCCATGCCCACCATTTCCCAAAACACATCCAATCAAAATTTTCAGATAGCCATTTTGTTCCATGCAGTTTAAAGTTCAGGAAATTATACCTTTGAGCAGGACACTCCCCCACAGTCTTCAGGGCAAGGGTTATAAGTTATGCCCTGGGGCATATAAGTTTTTCTTGAAATCTCTGTTGTAGAAACTTGAAAAAGGGTTCATTCAATTGGAAATTGAAAGGTCTAGTGTCGTTTTTAATAGTCAAAAGTGATTTGAGGGCAACTAACCCCCCTCTCTTGCTCACTTTTTCCCCAAACACATCCAATCAAAATTTTTAACAGCCATTTTGTTCAGCATAGTTGATTTCCAGATGGAAATTATGTTTTTGAGGAGGACACTCCCCCACAGCCCTCAGGGCAAGGGTTGCAAGTTATGCCCTGGGGGCATATAAGGTTTTTATAGAACGCATTGTCACAAAAACTTCGAAAAGGGCTCACTCAATTGGAAATTGAAATGGCTAGTGCCTTTTTTGATAGGCAAAAGTGATTGGAAGGCAACTAATACCCCTTCCACACCCACCGTTTCCCCAAACACATCCAATCAAAGTTTTGAGATAGCCATTTTTTTCTACACAGTTTAAAGTTCATGAAATTATACCTTTGAGCAGGAAACTCCCCCACAGTCTTCAAGGCAAGGGTTATAAGTTATGCCAAGGGGCAAATAAGGTTTTTTATTGAAATTTTTGTTATAGAGACTTGAAAAAGGGCTCATTTGATTTTAAATTCAAAGGGCTAGTGCCCTTTTTAATAGTTAAAAGTGATTTGAGGGCAACTAGCCCCCCTCTCATGCCCACCTTTTCCCTAAACACGTCCAATCAAAATTTTGAGATAGTCATTTTGTTTCATGCAGTTTAAAGTTCAGGAAATTATACCTTTGAGTGGGACATTCCCCCCACAGTCTTCAAGGCAAGGGTTAAAAGTTATGCCCTGGGAGCATATAAGGTTTTATTGAAATCTTTGTTGTACAAACTTGAAAAAGAGCTCTTTTGATTGGAAATTCAAAGGGCTAGTGCGCTTTTTGATAGATGAAAGTGATTTGAGGGCACCTAACCCCCTCTCATGCCCACCTTTTCACCAAACACATCCAATAAATAAAAGTTCAAATAGGGATAAAATCCTTTTAATAGACAGTGATAATGATAACAGTGATAGAAATTCACAAAAAAATACCAGATATTTCAGTCACATATACAGTGACTGTCATCAGTAGTAAAACTAAAATAAAACAATTTAAAACAAAAGTTTATATACTAAATCAAATAACACTACATATTGTTTAAATCTCTAATTCTTTTCAAAGCAAAGGTGGAAGCTATTCTCTTTGACCTTCTTGGATTCAGTCCATTAGCGTTCAATATAACATTTGTATATAACAATATAACATTGGGTGTATATAACATAAATAACAATATAACATTTGGAGAAAGGTCAACTACATTGGGTGAAATTAACTTTATTCTGTCAGATTTTAGTAAATTATCATAGATAGAGTTCAGCCCATATTCACCTGTATCCTGATTCAAAGAAATATTCTTGAATAAGATTTTCTTTATTTCAAGAGTTTCACAAAAATTTTGCTTTAAACCCTGATCCCTAGAAATCAAAGAGACATTCTTGAACAAAATAAAATGGTCCGGAAAATTAAAAATATGTTCTGAAAGGGCTGAAGTAAAATCTTCAGACTTAGAATCTTGCTTTAAAGCTGAAGAAATAGAATCTTTGTGTTGTAATAATCTCATTTCCAAACTCTGGTTAGTATGTCCCACATATGAGCTTCCACAAGTACATGGGATCTGATAAACCCCACTTTGTTGTCCCAATGAAGTTGGATCCTTCCTAGAATTTAGAAAACTACCCAAAGTATTATTACTCTTTAAAGCTACCCTTAGACCATTGCTTTGTAAAATTCTTATAAGTTTTTCACTTAGCCCGGGCACATATGGTAAGGAACAAAAAACATCCTTCTCCCAAGTTGTCTCCAAGACTTCCTTAGAAATCTCTAGAAACTTTTTCTTCTTTTTGAAAAAGTCTGGTTAATTAACCATTCTGGATACATGTTGCTTATTAGTATTTTCCTTAGAAAAGACAACTCCTCCTCAACAAATTTTGGAGAGCAAATACTAAAGATTCAATCAGTTAAAGAAATGATCAAATCAATTTTTACTTGGCGAGCATGACCAGAACTATAAGACAAAAATCTATTGTTATTTGTCGGTTTTCTGTAAATTTTAAAATCCAGACTATTTTGATTTTTCAAAAGAAGAACATCAAGAAAAGGAAGTTTCCCATTCTCTTCCAATTCAACAGTAAACTTTAAATCCCCTCCCAAACAATTAAGATGTTCCAAAAATCCTTTTAATTTCTCCTCCCCATAATCCCATACTGAAATAATGTCATTCATATACCAGCCCCAGAAAATATGTTTTAAAAAATATGAATCTAATGCAATTGTTTCAATATTCTCCACAAAAATATTAGCTAATAAAGGGGATAAAGGGGCCCCCATAGGTAAACCATTTATTTGTTCAAAATACTCCCCTCTAAATTGAAAAAATAAGAGAACTTATTGCACAACCTTAATAAATACATAATTACAGAAACTTCCAAATCTGTTTTGCCACTAATCAAATCCAAATTTCTTAACAGCTTTCCTTCTAGAAGTTTTGGCTGAACTTTTATTTATCGTCATGGAAAGGCAGTGTGGTCTCCAAAATTATCTAAACAAGTCCAATGAAAATTTTTAGATAGCCATTTTATTCAACATAGTTGGAAGTTTTAGAAATTAAGTCTTTAAGGCAGACAAACCCTCCCCCCCCCACAACCCTCAGGGCAAGGGTTGTAAGTTATGCCCTGGGGGCATGTAAGGTTTTTATAGAAAGCAATGTTGTAAATTAAACACTACTATTTGTGTCCAGATTTTTAAAAGGGTGTATGTTGTTAAAAATTGCTGAAAATTTTTCTCCAGCATGCAAATAGAAGGCCAAACTATAAAGTCTTAAAAAAACGAAAAGATTTAAAGTATTATTTTCTTTTTCTCTGAAAAGATTATGTCAATATAAAACAAACAGAAATTAATTAAAAAACTTTTTCCACAAAATAAGTTTTTCAAAGAAAAGTAGGCTAAAGAGCTCCATTAAACAAAAAATGAGCAAAAATTAAATCAAATAATCTACCAAGTGCAAAACTACTGCAAATCAGCATCTATAAATAAATGAAACCCAAAACAAACAGAAATTACAATAAATAACCAAATCAAACTCAAACAAGCAAAAATTAACATCAGTTGGGCTCAAAACCCCTATGCCTTCCCAAGGCCAGAACATAATTTGCATTTTACTGAAAAAAATACAAATGAATGTGCAATGAATAATTAGTAATCAAAATGTTAATATTATTTGATTTATTAAAGTTATAAAAGTAAGAACATTAATATTTTTTTCAGTAAAGTGCAAATTATGTTCTGGCCTTGGGAAGGCATTTATTGATGCTGATTTGCAGTAGTTTCATGCTTGGTAGAGTATTAGATTTAATTTTTGCTCATTTTTTTGCTTAGTGGAGTTCTTTACTTTTCTTTGAAAAACAAGTTTTGTGGAAAGTTTTTTTTAATTAAGTTGAAAGAAAGGACAGCTTTTGAATATTACATAGGCTATATCTGGCCTCATGAGGAGGAGGGATGCCCAGGATACAATTTAATAGAAGGCTAGGCCTAGTAATAAAAGAAATAATAGGCTACCTAATGGTCATTATATTTGAAGAGTACTGGACAAGGAATTGAAGTGAATATTTTCCCATGGTTTCTGCATTGCAGTATAAGTTTTAGAAAAAGAAGAGGCCTACTGTCTTCTGTCCATGAAGTGATTATTTAGGCTAGGCTACCCTAGGCCTAATAAAACTGGTCTAGATTGGCTAGTTTGAAGTTTGACCTAGAATTCCCTCCATTTCTTTGGCTTATTTTCTAACTAATACAACATCATCTGCACAGATAAGCACTGAAAGTAGCCTATCATATTTTGGCAAATTTTCTATTTGAGCCTTTCTAGGCCAAGTCTACTCTGAAGAAAACAAACTAGAAGATTGATAAATAGAAAAAAATAATCCAGGTAAATTAAATTACTTTACGTGAGTCCTGTGTTTTGCTGAATGTAGGCCTATTTTGTTATGTAAAAAAAAAGATCCTTTGGGAGGTTTCTTTCTGTTGACAATTTTATGTTTGAGTCAGTGTTGCCACTATGAATTTTAAAAACCTGTGAAAAAAGGCCGAAAAACCTGTGAAATTCATCAAAAACCTGTGACCACTTTTAGAGCGTGTTCAGGCATTCTTACATTGTTTACTACAGTTTACATTTGTTACTCTCAAGTAGCTACTAGCAACTAGAATGCTACTAGACTAGGAAATGCTAGACTAGACTAGGACTACTAGACTAGACTAGGAAATGCTACTGGCTAGGAAACGTTCTGTGGATGAAAGATGACAGATTTCCGAAGATGAGGTTTTTTTTTTCTGAAACTAAAGAAGGTTTTTTTTCTGAGATAACATTTTTTTTATCACTGAATTTTTTTTTATATATTATTTTTATGGGTAGGAAACGTGGATGGGTTATGGCTAGGAAACGTTCTGCGGATGAAAGATTGCCAAAGATTATTTTTGTCAGCCTAGCGAAAAGCAGGTTTTTTGGCTAAAAGTTCACGAAGGTTCTTTGGTACTGCTTAGACAGAGCAAAGCAAAGACTAACCATTTTTACCAATGGAGTCTTTGGGAAATTGAACTCCATATCCTAGAACTGGTCTAAGGGGTCGACATATATGGTCACATCCGTTTGTACAACAGTCTTCACCTGGAGGGCGCCCATCTCCACAAAGCTCAATACAGGGTCCAATTATTCATGGTGGCAGGATAGGGCATGATCTTGAACAGTATTTGACATCTAAAATATATTGTACTAGAATAGTACAATAGAAGCTACTAGAATGCTACTAGCAAAGATACTTAAACCAGGGAAAATCTGCCTCTGGCCTGAAAACACGTCATGGAAAATCGAGAGGCATGCTACCTTGCGGTCTGTTCCCTGCATGAGTTCTGCAGGTATTTCCAGCTTTGGCATTAACGCTACATATAAATTACATTTAGTGCTTTTCAATTTCAATAGATGACTGAAAGATATCGTCATGAGAATGTCAACAGAGCGAAATTTTATATAAATACCGCTACCTATTTTAGTTGGAAAGTAAAGGACCAATCATCGAGACTTATTTTCATTTCTATAATTGGGTTAGTTATGCGAAAAAGATGCGAGTCGTTGATCTTCGGTAGCTATTAAGGATTTATGGGTGTAACTAGGTCCGAACGGCTGCAGTAACGAAATGTCTATTTTAACCTAAAATGACCTACATGGTCTTAAACTTGAAAATAAAATTGTTCAATCTGCATGAAAAAACATATGATCACCTCTGCACGGTTTTCCGCATCGTGTAATTGCATCTTAAGTTCAGACACATAGGATTTTCCTTAAAGACCATGTGCAAACCTGACAGAAATCCCAATTCCCAGACTAAAAAAGTATTCGCAATACCAGGCAGGAACTATCAATTTTTTGGTTCGTGCATTTTCTACAAATTTTGTAAGTTTCGCCCGATAGCGCAACTTATGATGCAAGGAGATAGAATGGCAAATTGCGTTGCTTAGATAGAAGTTCGCAAGATAATGGAAGGTAAAATAAAAAGATGTAGTTTGTTGCAAAACAACTTTGTTAAGTTCAGTCTTCATTAACAGATTCCTCCACCAGATTCTGGGATCTAGAACAAAAGACGTCGACCACTCAGCCAACTGGGTGGTCCTGTGGTTAAAATTGTTTAACGACTCCTCTATCTTGCCGTTTTCTGAACATTTACAAGTAGCCGTGAGCTACTTAAGGCAATTGTAGGGCTGAATTATCTAGCAAAAAAGTTTTCACTGCATTTTTGTTTAATTTAAGTTAAAATCATGCAGTATTCCTAAATTTTGAGCATTTCCAAACTTGACGGACCAGAAATCTTCTTTAAAGAATTGTATTTAACTAACACAAAGCAAAACTTCTTGCAGAAGTAAAATAAGTTGGTAGATCATACAAAAAGAAAAGGGGTATTCGCATTTTAATTTTGCCGAAGTCAAAAGCAATCACTAGACATCAAACTTGGTCACTCACATACAGCTCTATACAACTTAGGTTATGATATTACAGTTTTCAAAAGGGCAACAGGGGAATGAATTTCAAGTTCTCAAAAATCATATTCTCAAAGCACTCCACCTGTTTTCTTGGAAACCTCGCTAAAATTTGATGATCCGAGTAAAATTTCTGGCAACTTCTAATCTAAAGCAATAGGTACCGAAAATTAGCCAGCCACGTTCGTATTGCACACAAGGTTTAAACTAGACCGCTTGCTTATGATTCTCAAGTAAACGCTGCGATGTTTTCGAATGAAGAAGAAAACAATTATCACTACTATGGTTCTTCAGGTCTTGGCAAACAAGATTTCCGTAAAAACACAACAATTTGATTGGTTGATATAATGATATTGATTTATAAGTCACAACTGATCCGAGTCAAAATTGGTTAATTTGATTGGTTGATATAATGATATTGGTTGATAAGTCACAACTGATCCGAGTCATGGTGTTATAAATTCCACTTGTAGCTGAAACCCTGCAAAGGAGACAGATACTATCAACAGTTACCTAATGCTAGGTTGAGATGTATAAAATCTTCCTCGATGGTTGAAAGGAAATCTTTAGAGGCTGAAGGGAAATCTGTTCCAATGTAAAGAGATATTTTTCTCTAATTCCTATTGCGAATCCTAAAGCAAGAATTTTTAAAAACTATAAAACATGTCCTTAGGCAATGTTGATTCTGCACCAAAACAATTAAATCCACTTACGCTGCATTTTTTAGGTCTGTTCTAGTTGCCTGGCTTTTCTCAGGTATTTCCCTAATAATAATAATAATAATAATAATGTACTTATAACCCATGTCATACATTGTGAGTAAGACAAGAAAAAAAAAGAGAAAAAATGAAGTAAAATACTCTACAATAAAATTAACCAAACAGACGGACCAAAGGATGATGAGGCGAAAAACGACAAAAAGATGAATCCGAAAGCCTTCCTTGCAGCACAGCCAACTTTGCTATTACTTCGAGAACTTCAAACTTACGAATTATTTTACCACTAGTATGCCAAGGGGGGGGGGAGATAAAGTAGAATTTACAATATCTGAAATAAAAAAAACGACCGGATATGTTTAAAGTCTTTCTTCTTCAAAAGGGGAAAGACCAGAAAGGTAAAGGACAGAATGATCACAAAAAGTAGAATATAGCCTACCCAGTTCTATTCTGTTATACTTAACTCGATTGGCAGCAATCTTAGAAAAAACAATTTGAATTTCATTTTTAATATCATGAACAGTGTACTGGCGATGGCTAGAAATTGATTTAGTAACAGTGATACCCAGCCATCGAAAACAGGAACAGAGGGTATAGAAAAACCACGACTAACTAAGGGAACATTAGAGGAAGTTCAAACATTAAAAACTAGAAACTCACAATTCTCAACATTAAGAAAAAGACAAATTTTAGAAAATAAACGGGAAACTTTCTGAAATCTTAATAATCTAATAATTTTTTAATAATCTCTTTACAATCTGATTCTTCTTGAAGAAACATTAAGTTTTTTTCTTTCGTAATATTGAAAATTCTATCAACCTTATAAGATCGAGTTGAAAAAAACCAACTCGAAATCCTCTCGCGCCTTAAAGAAAAGCTTATTGGAATCCTTCAGCTCCTTAAAGTCCATCTTCAAACCTCACTTCTGACCAAAGTTATTTTTATTTAATCTGTTCTTGAAGCTCATTCCAACGTTTTGGCCTAGTATATACCGTAAGATAAGTCATTGGTTTATATTTATCAATCAGTAACAATTCCCTCTCATATGTTTACTTTTTAATGAGAAAAGACAATTGTTCTCTTCGAAAGGAAAAAAAAGATAAATTATCTTTGGTACGAGGAAAAATTACGAGCTGAACCTTTGCATTGGAACTGGAATACATAGAAGCAACAAAACACTCACCCCATCAAAGTCAGTAGTCTATTCAGTGTCGGAGTGTTAGCTGTCAGGTTCAGTACAACAAGGATCTTCGTTATTACAAACTGCCTCTCTCCATTTTATAGCCTTATCCAGTAGATCATTTGGAATAGTCCAGGAAGAGGCTTTACCAACTAACTGTTTGGTCATCATCAATGCACTAACTGTCCCGGTGTTCAGCTTGTTACGCAGTCTCGTTTTCATGTGCGACAGGAAAGAGAACTATCGATTTGCAGCAGTGATTGTATGGGGAAGACAACAGAGGTGCAACATAAAGGTCGACAGATCAGCAAACTTTTTTCGCCAATACCGTTCTTTAGATGCAAATACTCTTCGAGAAACCAGATGGTTGGTCGACCACATCTTAACCAAAATCAGATCGGCTCAACCTGAGCTCTTGCAGCTGACGGTCAATACTTTCTCTGTTGCTTTCTACAATCGTTGCATCGCTTCCCAGAAGTGTAGAAAAGCGCACGAGAATGCAAATAATGAACACCTCTTCAGATCCAAGTGCAACGCAGGGATCCAAAATCTTAACATCGGATAAAATTGGATCTTCCCAGCTTATTCTTTGTCTCAAGTGCTTGCAGAACCTCAGAAAGTTGAACTTAAAGGCTTTGAGTGAGTCCTCAGCAATCCTTGATCCACGTTCCTCCAGGTAACATTCGGTATTGGTGCCTAATTTCATGTCACCCAGTTCAAGATAGTTCGCGGGAACCAGATCTATGGAGAAAGGTGATTTCTCTACCAGTATCAGGCGTTTTCTTATGAACATTTGGAGTAATATTGCGTACGTCGTAATGAAGCTGCTCACGGATCTTGTGTCACTGCTCTGAAATTCAGTGCTTAGTGAGTTGGTAATCCCAAGAACGTGGGCAAGAAAATAGAGAGAGGCTCGCCTTGTCTGCAGTGCCCTCGCCTATCGCGTGACCACAGTAAAACAATAACAAGGTATTCCAGGTTTCTAATAGCTGTCTGATGGGTGCTTCAAAGCTGAGCCATCTCTTAGAAACCACCGATAGCAACTGTATCACTTCAATTTTAGCAAACTTCTGGTGGTCATGAAATTCTCCAATCCTCTTTGGACTATGGGTAATGTAGTGTTTTGTATCATGCACAAAAGACTCTAACCAGTCTGGCAAGGTTTTAGATGCTGCTGAAGCAGCAGCTTAAAAGACGTATAAAAGAAGCTTAAAAGACACTTTTTACAATATAATAACAGACAGATAATTTGTGCGAACTGGTTTATACAGGGGAAAAATTCAATAATATAAAAGCCTTTTCACTCCGACCTATCGTCTTTTCAATTCAATTCAAAATGGTTGTTTCAAAATGGCCATGGCTGTCATTTGTGATTAATGAGATGAAGCTCTAGATTTATGATGCATAGATGTCGTCTCAAAATCACTGAAAATAATTTGAAATTGTGAGCTCTACAAAATTCAACTTCTAGCAGAATATTAGGTCATATTAGGAGCCTTTAGCACAAAAACTTGTGACTTTCTACCATTCAGCGGCAAAAACCTGTGAACCTGTCACCATTAAAAAAACCTGTGAAGTTTCACAGGAAACCTGTGACTTTGGCAACACAGGTTTGAGTAACAAAGTTGAAAAATCTCACAAACATAAATAAATAGATGGCAGGAAAAAATAAGCCTATTTATGTAGCCTCTTTCTGTCGACATTGTTATCAATTACTACTACTACTACTAACAACTCACCGCAGCACTAAGCCGCCTGAGGCCAACGCAGCTAGGCACGCTCCTCCTCCACTCCAATCTATTCAAAGCCTCCCTTTTTACACCCGCCTACGAAGTTCCCATTTCCTTTAAATCTTTCTTTATGACGTCCTTCCACCCCAAATGGGGACGACCTGCTTTCCGTTTAGCACTAGACGGTTGGCTGAAACGAACAATCTTCGGCAATCTGTCATCCTTCTTCCGCACAACGTGCCCTAACCACCTCAACCTTTCTTTCATTATAGCCCTAGAGAGCGGTATTGAACCACATTTTTCGTATAGCATACTGTTTGAAATACAGTCAGTCAGCCGGGTACCCAAAACAATCCTTAAGCAATTTCTCTGGAAAACATCTAGCAAATCTTCATCTGTTTTTCGGAGCGTCCATGCTCAGAGCCATATTTGACCACTCTCATCACTGTAATTTCTAATATTCTAATCTTGGTTTGCAGACTTATCTTCCCATTCTTCCAAACTTTTTTTAACTGTGAAAAAACACCCTGAGCCTTGGCTATCCTACTTTTAACATCTTCACTGCTCCTACCATCTTTACTAATAATACTACCAAGGTAAGTGAAGTTGCCCACCTGATCATTCTTTTCATTACCCAACGTCACCTTTTCATCTTCACTTATTCCTAGCCTTAGTGACTTAGTCTTCCCAACATTAATTTTCAAACCAATTCTAGCACCATGAACTCACAAAACCTCTAAAACTTCATTCATTTTGCTCACACTTTCATCTAAGAGGCTTAAATCATCAGCATAATCCAATTCCAGGAGACTTTTCCTCCCCATTTGATTCCGTGGTCTCCCATTGCCTTTCCTGTGCTCCTTAAAACATAGTCCATCAAAATAATCCATATAAAGGGGGATAGAACACAACCCTGCTTAAATCCTGATTTAATACAAAACCAGCTGCTAACCTCATTTCCTACCTTAACCGCAGCGGTGTTATTCTCGTACATAGCACTAATCACTTTAATGTATTTGTCTGGTATACCATACAAGGATAAAACCTTTACCAAAGCTCTTCTACCAACAGAATCGAACGCTTGCTCATAATCTATGAAACTGAGGACCAAAGGTGTTTGAAAACTCAGGCACTTCTCAATTATCAGTCTAAGAGTGAAAATTTGGTCAACACATCCTCTACCTTTTCTAAAACTGTACTGTTCTTCTCTTAAAACTTTGTCTACGGCATCTCTCAGTATAAAAAGTATCATATTACTAAGTAATTTACTACCTACAGAGACCAGACTAATGCCTCGATAATTACCACACTCACTTTTATCACCTTTCTTATAGAGTGGCTTAATTAAGGTTTTCCTAAAATCGTTAGGTACTTCCCCTTTTTCAAAAATCATATTCATAATCTTCAGTAACTTATTTCTAACCTCAGAGCTACCTTATTTAAGAAACCCATTTACCACCCTATCAGTACCTGGAGCCTTATTATTTTTTAATCCTTTTAGTACCGTCGCTAATTCTTCCTCACAAAACAAATCTTCTTTCACATCCAAGGTATCATCATCCATTGTATCAACATTGTTCTTGTGTTATCAATATTTTTTGTTCTTATTTTATCAACAATCCATTGTAACGAGAAATTGTTGACTAACAACCGTGTCCCAGCTACAAATATTGTGAATAAAAACAATTAACAATTAAAATAATTTTTGGTCATAATTTTTTTCAAATTCAGTGGGAAATTTCAAGAAAGAATATTATGGAGGATTTTATTTTTGTTCTTGCAAATTTAGGCACTTTGCCGTAAAGTTGTCATATTTATCGTTAGATTCATCGTATACCTAAAATGACACATGAAAAGGTTCTTTCTTTTGAAAATTATTCAAAAATTTCCATTAATTTGTTCTTAAAATAATATTTTACTCTAAATACTAATCATAATAATAGTTACCACTCCTTAATCATTTTTACATGGCTGTGACACCATGCCTAATTGCAAAGAACATAATGCCCAACTCAACTCTAAAGTATCAAGGTAGTAATTTTTGATCTCTTCAAAAACAGTGAAAACTTTTATGACTCCTCTCTAGTTTTTTTAAACCTAGGACTGATTGGAGTCTGTTTCGTTTTCGTTGAGTGATTTTACAATCCTTTTTCTATTTAGTGTTCAAATAATACAGATGGTTGCTAATCGCCATCCCCTCTCATTAAAGACCTGTGCGGAGACTAGTAACGCTTTCTACCAATTCGTCCTATCCATTTCTTCCACTTTGTTCAAATATAGTAAATTTCGTTTATGGTTTTATAAGTGTTTACACTGTGTTTGCGTGATTCAATGTTCACGATGTCTCTCCACACAAATATTAAACTTTGTCTTGGAATTTTTAACTTTATATTTCTGTTTTTAAACTTTATAAATATAGACTATATATTATAAAAAGGCCAAAAAATTTTGTCTATCCAATTTGAAATTAAAAAATAATAATTAATATACTAGAAAAAACAGTTGATATGAGAATCGAAAGAGCAGTCTGTTTGCGACACTGTCAATGAAAACCCATATTTACTTCAGATTGTCAACAAAAGTCGAATTTACTTAATTGAATGGCAAATTTATCGTGGAAAAAAAATATAATTGGAAAAAAATATAAACAACACGTGGAAAAAAAAAATAAACAACGTGGAAAAAAAATATAAACACGTGTGAATTTACTATTACTTATTTTTGCCTTCATCACAATTACGCCTATTACTTTACGAAGCCTTAAGTTAAGGTTTATCGTATACCCGAGCGACGTCATAGTGAAACTTGTGTATGAAACAGCTGCGATTAGCTGAAATTTCATATTTTTTCTCAAACTTTGTCTTCAGAAGAGAAATCAGAGTTTACAAAAAAGCAGTTTTAAAAATTTGTTCTTAAGGTATTGTCTATTGAATACTTTTTCCACATGTTACTGTGAATGTCAGAAATCTGGCCGCCATAAAAATAATGGACACAACAAAAAATAGTGCGTAAAAAAATATTCCATTATTTTTTGGACGGTACCAAACGAACGATGTCTTTGAGTCGACATACATTGGATATCCAAACAGTGTGACACACAATTAACAAGGAATTATCTTCATGAAAATAAAATAATAATATAAAAAAGAGAAACACAGAAAAAAACATAACGAATAGGAAGAGAAAAGGCGAAAAACTTTACACAAAAACAAACTACAGTCAAAACTATAATTAAAGGTCCCAAGCGAACGCTGCTTTTGAGCCAGCTTATGCCAGATTTGCCTCTCACTTACTCGGACTATGTCTCTTGGCTTTTTCTACACTTAAACCATGGCCTTATGCCAGCAATTAAATAAAAAAAAATTTTTTGTGACTGAAAGTAAGGAGCGACATTAAAACTTAAAGCGAACAGAAATTATTCCGTATATAAAAAGAGTTGTCCCCTCCTCAATGCCTCGCTCTTTACGCTAAAGTTTTTTATTGTTTTAAAAATAAAGTTGTAAGACAGAGTCAAACTTTGGCGTAAAGAGCGAGGCGTTGAGGAGTGGAGATCCCCTTTCATATACGGAATAATTTCTGTTCGTTTTAAGTTTTAATTTCTCTCCTTACTTTCAGTTAAAAAAAATTTGTTTTTTTATTTAACTTCTGAACGTTTTTGAACTAATTCAGCTTTGATTTTGGCTCACCTTACATGAATAATTAAAACGAAATTCGCATATTAATTTTCCTTATTTTGGCTAAATGGCTTTCTCGAAATTTTGTTCTGACGTAACTTACGAATTAACTTAGGTAACGAATTTCTATATTCGTATGTTTTTATTACGTATATTAGGGACTTCACCCCCTAGTCAGTACCTCACTCTTTACGCTAAAGTTCAAATTTTGTTTGAATCACAAACCCCTGAATCACAAAGGCCGGTTAATTAGAATAGATAGCTCTTTTGAAAGTACTAAAAAAAATTAGCGTAAAGAGCGAGGTATTGACTAGGGGGCGAACCCTCTAATATACGTCATCATTTCTGTTCTTTTAAAGTTTTAATGTTGCTCCTTACTTTCAGTTGAAAAAAACTTGTTTTTTTTATTTAATTTCTGATCGTTTTTTAAATACTGCTAGGAAATCCGGCACCCCTTCATAGGAATGTCCCTTACCCCAAGGAAACATCCTCCATGGAAATATTCTCCCCCGTAACCCCTGCTCCATTCCCCCTCCCCCCACCAGAAAAAAATTCCTCCTGAAAACGCCTGTATACTTCCCAATAACCAAAACTATATGTAAACTATGGGCAAAGTTTATAGCTTGCAGCCCTTCTCCCAGGAACTTTGGGGGATTAAGTCATCCTCAAAGACATATTAATTGCATTTTCGACTATGCTGAACAAAATGGCTATCTCAAAATTTTGATTGGGTGACTTCGGGAAGCAAATGAGCGTGGGAGGGGGCTAAATTGGCCTCTAATTTTTTTGGTCACATAAAAAGGGCACTAGAACTTTTAATTTCCGTTCAAATGAGCCCTCTCGCGATATTCTAGGACTACTGGATTGATAAGATCACCCCTGGGGAAAAAAACAACAAAACAACAAATAAACACGAATCCGTGATCTTTCTTCTGGAAAAATACAAAATTCCCCATTTTTGCAGATAGGAGCTTGAAACTTCTATTTCTAGTGATTTTTTATATTGCCTAGTGATTTTCTTCTAGCTAGTGATTTATAGTGATTTTCGTTCTAAAACTAGTGATTTTTCCTCAATCTAGTGATATCTCACGATATAGCTTGTAGATTCATGATTCAATCGAATAATAAAACAAGAAGCTAATTATTAAAAAAAACGAGTTCGTCATATGTTCCAGATTATCATTTATGCAAAAATAACACCTTTGAAACTTCCGATTTACCACCATATGTCGATATCAGATGTAAACCCTAGAGCGATATCATCAAGATAATAGGCGAATCTAGTTAATCTCTAAAATATAAAAAATTTCTCCTTTTTCACCACATTTGCTCAGGTCAAATTTTTGTCTCCATATTCATGGTTTTTTTTCCTCTGTAATCTATCAGTTCTAAATAAGATTTTCTTGTGTTGAAACCTTTGAAAGTGGAGTGAATGGTGTACATGAATACTCCCTCTACATTTGCAAATACACATGGAGTCATTGAAAAATGACTCCATGTGAAAATAAGGCTTAGTGCTTTTTATAATAGGATTTGTAATATAACTAGATAGATTAAATCAATTGCAGTTTGAATATTGAAGTCGGTAAGGAATAAGGGGGGTTGTCAAGTCTGGGAATTGTCTAATTATTTTAATCTGTACTTCTAATATCTGATACAAACTCCAATAATTCTCCGAGTTCTCTTATTTGTAATTGAAACACCTAATAAGCGCAGATAACATCCTATTCTTTAAGTTTTTGGATTTATGTGCTAAAATTAACATATCAAACAGTTTGTGATAACGAACTGTAAGAATGAAGCAACAAGGCTGAATAGTAACCGAAACTCTAGAAAAGAAATTTTGATATCAATCGATATATCATCGGCTTTTTGTGTTGATTCCAAATTTTTAATATTCATTAAGTTAGTTTTACCCATAAAAGGCTAAGAAACTGTGAAAACTTGCCTGATTTTTCAAAGAGGAAGGAACATCCACTAAAAGTCAAAGAATTTTAATTAAAATCAAACCATTAGGTTCGGCGTATCAGAGAATCTTAGTGTAGAGGTTTCAAGCCTTTGTCTGCAAAAGGGTGGAATTTTGTATTATTTGCCAGAAGAAAAATCACGTATGCAAATTAATTTGTTGCTTTTTTTCCAGGGGCGATCGTATCGAATCAACGGTCCTAGAACACCGGGAAAGTGCTCATTTGAAGGGAAAATAAAATTTATGGTGTCCGTTTTATTTGACCAAAAAGATCGGACGGCTAATAGCCCCCCACATACGTCACTTTTTTCCCAAAAATTGTTCGATCACAAGTTTGTGATAACCATTTTGCTTAGCATAGTTGAAAGGCTCCAAAACTATACCTTTAGATTTAACATGACCCACGCAGCCCCCGAGGATAGGTCAGGAGATGAAAGGATGCTAAGGATATTTGTTGAGGATAATAAAGACAATGTACGATCTATGAAAACCAGTGTGATGGCTACAAAGACAAATAACGGGTGACAGATTGCATTGGACTTGTATAACCTGAGCTATGTATTTGCACATTAGAAGGGTGGGGGTAAGGTTAGGCTAAGTTACTTTACCCCCAACCTCCCCTATTGTGCAAATATATAGCCAAAAATATATTATTATACAAACTAAAGTATTATGTTTTCATCATATTTTGCATATATCATTTGGATTAACATAACTTTACTTCTTGGGTGTGTTCCGTATAATTAACAGGAACCTCCTTTTTTTTTTTATTAAAAAAGGAATAAGATTGATGCTTATCGAAATTTGTGAAAGAAAGGGAGACACATTTTTTCCATGGAAATATAAAACGGCCATTTTCAAAATAGTCGCTGGTGTCCCAGAAATTATACTAGTGCTACTAGAGTAAAAAGAAAATAGTTTCTGTAGTATTTGGGGGAAAAAAACTGGATCGACAAGGAAAAAATGATAAAAAGGAAAAGTAAATATTTTGATTAGATCACCTATAGCCAACTTTCAGTGATCGGGGTATAAGCCAAGGATACATATTTGGAAAAACACAGGGAGGAAGCAAGGATTTTGTTCTATACTCTGCATAAAGATGGAAAAAGACATTTTTCAAAATATCAAGGGTAATTTTCGCTTGAGAAAAACAAAACATCATTCTAAATGTATTTTTACACATCTAGGGGGGTAATTTTGCCCTCTCCCTGTAGGAGCGCCTGCGTAGAACTTAACAAAGAAGCAAAACAATTATTAATTACAACGATAAAGACTATTATAATTCTAGTGATTTCTAGTGATTTGTAGTCAATAATCTAATGATCATGGATGCGCGTTATTTATTTATTTCTAGCCTCCCCCTGGACGATCGTATTGAAC
>JAQQPU010003497.1:41395-58537 GCA_029168905.1 Artemia sp. Kazakhstan ARC1039 | reverse complement strand
TCTCCAGGAATAGATCCAAGTCATTAATGTCTTTGCCTCGGAAACAACTTGATTAATGATTGACAGTACTTGGAAATTTAGGTCATTGACCCCATTAACCACGTGTTCTCCCTAATGACTCTATGCCCATATATGGTGTGGGGTCACGAGTAACACCCCCTCCTCTACTTCTACTACTAGATATATATTCGAAGAATTTTCTATCTGTAAAACGACGAATTGCAGCCTATTGAGCTCTGGTGCACAATAAAGCAAGTAATTCACTGTAATGGGTTTCAGTAAGGGCCTTTGACTGCAATTCGCTAATTGCAATTAGCTCTTGAACGCCAAAATTAATTGCAATAAACTTTTTGAACGTAGGTATAGATAGATTTCATTGGTGGAGAGTTGACCGGTAGCCGCTGAACATGATTATCACCTGTTCTAGAAGGAGGGATGTCTTGCTAAACTGCTAGAATAACCCTATGTTGAGATATTGCTACCATATATTTTAATGACGCTCATTTCATTTTTTGAGTCAGCTAATATAAAAAACGTTAAAACAGAGAAATTCAATTGGATTAAATTTGCCGCTTCAGGGGCGTTAAAGCAGTGGTTCCCAACTGATTTTGAGCCATGCCCCATCTATGCATTTCTAAAATTCTGATGCCCCCCCCCCGCGGGATATTTATAACTTTTTATTAAAAATATTGCGTGAATTCACTTGAAGGAAGCTTTAAAGGTAATAAACTTGGTTTCTTTTTTCAGGTCATCCTCATATTTCATTCTGATGAAAGATATTGTCTGAATACAACACCTTTTACACAGTGTATGACGTCATTGCAATGCTATCATATATCTTTTTTGCTCTTTAACTGCATACGAATGTGGCGTCGTTCATGTGAAAAATGTTTTTTTTTCTAAAATAAGGCTCCAAGTTATTGGTAGCCGAAGAGTACAGGTCCTGCCCGTGACCCACCAAAATATTTCCATGTCTCACCGGTGAGCACTGTACCCTATGTTTAGAATCATGGCGTTAAACGGTCGTTTTTTTTTTAACTAGGGTGCACTTTTTCTTCGTCTTGGCATCGTTTGAATCTATTTGATCGTCAAACAAACAATATTTAATAAATTTGAACAAATCTTAATGGATAGCTTGAATTGTTTTTTTTTTTTTTTTCAGCATTGTGCAAATTCAGTAAAAAACAAAGCTAATAAAAGAAAAATGATAAGAACGTTAATTACTCAAATTAGATACAATTTAGTTAGTGAGTGCTCTGCAGTTCTTCCCTATTTCTTTCTTTCTATTTTGCTTCCTCTTCTAACTACTGTGAAAAGAGACTAAAAGATTACGGGAAATTGAAGCCAATAAAAATTAACTGGAAGCTCATTATTTTAATTAGCTACAACTTTAGTTTGTGTGGTTGCTTTTTTTTCACGTTGCAAAGTTAAGGCTTAAATTGTTGCGAAGTTTCAACTTTGATCTTTACTTTCAGTAGATAATTTTTTTTCAATTAATCAATGCTCGTTTTTAATATGAAAAAAACGCGAAAAACAGAGGTCTAATATACTTCCTAATATGTTCCGCATTAACATTCATGCAAATACACGGCCTTTGAACAGGAGCGTAATTTTCTATGAAACAGGGGGACAACTGCCCCTCCCAGACCTCGGTTTTCCCCCTCCCCAGACTTGACTTTATCCCCCCCCAGCTGAAATTTAGTTTCTTCAACAAGTTTTGTCAAAACTAAGATAAGTGTGCATAATTTAAGCATCAATAGAAGCGGATCAGTTTTCTTAAGTACATATTTACCTTTCCAGTGCTATAAAGTATGTTTATAGTACTACATAGTTGTCATGGTTTTTCATATAATAGCTCGTTTTTCATCTTATAATGCCATTTTCACTTGATTTAGTAAAATTGGCTCCAACTTTACCCCTCTCCCCAGGATTTTGACGAAATTACGCCACTGCCTTTGAAGCTTCTGATTCCGCATCATAGGCAGGGTTGCCGTCAATTTAAAAAATAAATCACTGAATTCTTGAAGAAAGAGTTTTGCTTTGTTCATGTCTAGTACCTGTATAGTTAATGATGAGACTGAAGGAATAGGCCTAGGCTTGTCCTTTTAGGAAAGCGTTACTTGAAAATACCTTCGTTCAGTTTTCACTTTCATTTCTCTGATTCTTTTTTCCAACTTATCTTTATTTTCTAAGATGGTTTTGTTCTGTTCTATTGTTATTTAAAAAGTCAAAAGGAAACCAGATTCGAAATAGAAACTCTTGCCCCCAGGGCGTAGCTTCAGCATTTTCATTTGAGAGCAAGAGGGGCCAACATCGGGAGAGTCAAAGGTCATGGGCAATATAATAAATTTTTTTCCAAAGTATTGGAGGGTAACTGCCCCTTGCACTTTCCCCTCTAAACAACGCTACTGCTTGTCCCTGATGTCGACGCGAGAGACGTGATTATAAATAAACAATTAGAATATTCTTGCTGTTTTATGATGTGATGTTGGTGATTTTTATTTAATCGAATGTTAGATTTACTCATGGTGAGTAAATCTGCAGGGGCAAGCAGTGTTTTGTTTGGAGGGTCCAAGGGGTCAGTTACCCCCCAATAATTTGGAGAAAAGGTGATTATATTGCCAATGCCCTTTGACTCTCCTGATATTGACCCCTCTTGCCCCCTAAACGAAAATGCTGGAGCTACGCCCCTGGGGACAAGAGTTTCTATTTCGAATCTGGTTTCAATTTAACTTTTTAAATAGAAATAAAGCAGAACCAACACATCTTGGAAACAAAGGAAATAAAGAGAACTTAGAAAACAGAATAAGAAAAATGAAAGTAAAACTCATAAACATCAACAACAAGAAGAACAATAGGGAATTCTTTTCGCAAGACAGTGGAATTCTGTATTTGAAAGAACATTTCGACCCTATATCCAAGGGCCGTCCTCGGGAAAACAAATGTAATAAGAAAAGAAACTTACATTAAAATACGACCATTAAAACTAAAAAGAAAATTTTGAAACAGTCCCAGCACCCTACTTCAACGAAATTCAACCAGGACTAGTTTTAATGGTCCTTTTTTAATGTAATTTTCTTTTTGTATATATATTTGTTTTGCCGAGGACGGCCCTTGGACATAAGGTCGGAGTCTTCTTTCAAATATAGAATTCCACTGTCTTGCAAAAAGAATTCCCTATTGTTCTTCTTTTTGTTGATGTTTGTGTGTTTTACTCCTTCTTATTAAGTAATCAAAAATCCTCTCCTAGGCTAGGAGCTTGAGATTTTCGGGCATGCCATATGCAATGGGCTATATATGCAATGAAGCTGATAGAAAACAAGTTGACATGTACATAACTTTAGCAAGTGAAGCATCAAGATCTAATAGGTTAAAGTCGTCTTCAAATGAAAACCCATGCATTACGTTCTGGAGGGATAAAAGCGATCGCATCCCTGTGTTGGCAGTCCTTGCAAGAATGGTTCTTGGTCTGCCGGCCACGAGCGTGACAGCCAAGCGTCGCTTCTCAATACAGTTCGCCCATGACAACTATAAGCTGGTGCAGGATCTAGTCCAGCTAGAAAAATGATCAGCATTCTTTTTTGTATTTAATACAAACTAAATTGCATACATGTTAAGTGGAGCGAAACATCCTTTGTACTTTTTTTTGGGCATTTCCTTTTATTGAATCCTCCCCAAAAAATGGTAAGGCAACTGAAATTGAAATTTTTTATAAAATGTGGACAACTAAAGATAAGACAATTTGAGTTTCATCGTATGGTGTGATTTATCGAGTGGGAAGATCTAGGGGGGATACAGGGTGCTTGTCTAAAATATAAAACACACTCGAGAACTTGCATAGCGAATACCCGGTTTTTCACGATGTCTATACCCGGCAATAACCTTCGGCTCGTTGAGAAACCACATTATAGCTTTTTTTAATTAAATATTTAGTTGGTATTTTGGTTAGGTTATTTTAGGTTACGCGCTCTGGGCGGCCCCCCTTCCATAATTCTTTGTGGTAGTTTTCATAATTTTGTTACTAAAGCATTGTATTTTCATCATATTTTGTTGTATTTCATTAGCATTCACCAAACTTCACTTCTCGAGTGTGTTTTATATAGTAGACTAGTACCGGATGTAGTTCCTTGAAGAGGAAAAACTGTTGCAGTTACCACCGTCATTCGTATAATCAGGAACAACACTATTCATGGTTTCTGTCAATTTAAAAAAAAAAACGCGGGCGATTGTCTTTTAGTCAACAAAAAAGGATTTGATTTTATGCATAGATAGATATCTGCTCTTTATGGATTTATTTTAATTATTTGAATGTTACCTTTTAAGTTTAAGGGGATTCGATACTATAAACAATCAGCCCATCTCGTCCATTATAACCTTTTTTAGTTTGTGTGGCCAAACTATTTATAATTAATTGGGCGGTCTTTCCATAGCTTGTAGAGACTGGATAAGCGATCCGAATAAACGGCAGAAAACTAAAAGCTATCCTCTACTTTCCCCCGAGATCTTAAAAAAACTTCGTAACTTCTTTTGTTTCTTGCCGGAGATTTAGATATTTAATTTTAGCGAAACTAATATCATAAGAAAGTGTATTTTTTTTTTCTTTCGATTAAACAGAGAAGAATTTTCTTTTTCAAATTCAGTAAAGGCTTGTCCCTAAAAACGTTATAGCACACCTGCTAGGAAAATGCCACAAATAACCTCAAAAGAAATGTCACTTGGTCAATTTGACAGCTCTTTGAATTTTCTGTGGTGCAACCCGCTTTGATTAAAAACTTTGCCGATACAATTCTATTGTCTTTTCAATCAAATTTCATAATCAAATCACAAATTCTCAATACGTTTCAATGATAAGTAGACCCCTGGGAGAATTCGCTAATGGACCCTTGGCCTTTGAGACTGTCAGTCGACGTTGAGGCTCATAAATCGATGTTTAAAGTGTCGAATCTTCTTAAAACTCAACTTTAAATGAAAAAGAATGTTAGTTGAAGGTCTTTTAGCTGTATGATCAAGCTTTCTTTTAGTTATTTACCATTATTTTTGTAGTTGGTCCTCTGGCTGTCCAAGCGATGACAAAATGAAGCCTTGATTGAGTGTAATGTTCACAAAGTGACACTTAGTCCGTTTTACATCAATGTGACACCTGTGATCGCTAATTTGTAATAAAGTTTGCTTAGTACTTTGCACTGTTTATTTGATTATTTAATCTCCTCCAGATGACGTAGGGTATCCGATAAACAAGATTTCTTTTACATGGCTTTATTCAAACCACATTATGACCCTGATGGAGCATCGAGAACTCCTAAATTTTCATGCAATTTAACTTCTCAAAAAGGGGAAAATGTTGTTTCATCCCTCCTCTCTAAAACATAAAAAATGTAATAAAAAGGTGAAAATTTCTGTAAAGTTTAAAAAGAAGTAGTTTAATTTCTTGCTACAAATCCTTTTTTAACCTGCTTACACCCCCCCCCCCCGTCTCCCGGAAAAAATTCTAAGGGACATTTAGTTTTGAAAAAAAAACAAAAAAGATTTTTCAAATCTTTCCTAATCGAATTTTCTTGCTTATTCCTCAGAATTTTCAGTTCAGAACAGTCACAAAGTGGGTTCCTTTTCTGCTCTTTAATATTTTTGGCTATTAGTTTTACATCATTTCCCTGTAGCTTTGCTGCTCCGTTCGCGATTATAGAATCGTTTGGAGAAACCGATCCTGGTTTTGCCTCTGCTACGTAATTACAGAACCATGGATACATATGGATGATTGTTCTAATTCCTATTCGCCAAACAACTAAACACTAAATCACAAGCCACCTGGGAAAATCTGAGCTTTCGTATTATTTTAGTAATCACCTTCCTGACTTTTAAGAATGCCGTCCAAATTGAAACGGTTTTTCACCAATCAGGATTGATCCCAAGATTACCCATTGAAACCAAGTTACTGGACTTAACAAATAACTTAATTGATCGTCTTCGAAGTGTGGGAAGAATTTGTGTCTTCAAAGCCCCCGTCTCTAGTAGAACAAAGTCTATCATCGTAACATTGTGCGATTCATCTATGACCACATTGTCGCATTTCAAGTCTTTATATGTAACGCCTGCATTTTCTATTCTTATAACTACACTTACTATTTGTGTGAAAACATAGGCAGCTGGAGATTCATCTAGACCTTGATAATGTTCAACGCACTCAGTTAGCGTCATTGAATTCTCATCATACTCCGTAATTATCCGGTCGCCCTATGTCTCCACATAATAGTCTTGCATTTTTATACATCCATCCATATCCTTGACTTTGTCGAAGAAGTAAATTTCTTCTGGCACAATTTCACCTTTCTTTAAGTGTCTGAGATAAGGGTATTTATCCCTAGTATATTTTGCCGGTACTTTCTTTTAGTCATATCGTCTTTTGGCTATTAAAACTATTCCATTCCCCAGTTTACTTTGAATTGTATATGTTAAAATATACTTTTTACAAAACTGACAACTTTTTTTTCGCAGGAGTGTCATACTATTGATAAATTTGCTTTAGGATGACGTCATCAATGGTTTCAGTTGGTCATGTATGACGTCGTGAAAGAAAATAAGGGCCAATTAACTCAGGTTTACCAGAGCTAAACTCAGGTTTACATGGTCCTGATTACTTTAAAGTAGTTTTAAGAATTTTGTAAGGCTTCTTACAAATTATCTCCTGGTCTTAGTAAGTACCGATTATTTAGAAATGATACGATAAAAGTGATCATGAACTTTCTTTAAGATAATTCACTGCAAGTTGTTCAGAATGGTTTTACTTCCCGTTAATATCTAATAAAGGTAAGTCTATATTAGGACCAACGCTTTCCATTCTCTACTAAATGGCTTGAGGGGCAACCTTGCAAGATCTCTGTAGCACTTTACCGACGACACCAGGACACACGTAGCACTCCCAAAACACGAAGACCCACCGCATGCCACCCTATCCCAACAGACAGATGTTTTAAACATTGAAAAGGGATCCGATGCATGGTTGGTCAATTTCAATGCATCGAAAACAAAAGAAATGTTGATCTCCCGATTGATATTGCTGCACATAAGCCCAACTTCATCTTCACGAATGAAACTATGAAGAGAGTCTACAAGATTTTTCTCCACTGAATCCAGTTCTCCACAGATCTATCTTGGAAAAACCACCTCGCTCGGATGAAAACCTTCTGTGCAAGAAAGCTATTGCCTAGTATGGATATCACTGCATGCTGGTGATCCCAAAAATCTAAAACCTCGTGATGGAACAATGAAAGAGACTAGCGGTGAATCAGATATTTAACTGTACCTGAGGCCACAAATTTCTCGGTTGTCCGTGATCGTACTGAATATTTTTTGGAAAATATGACGTCATCTGAAATTATACAAGATGATATTAAGTCATTGTTAAATATTGAATTTTAACATATCAGGTTGGCACATTGGTTTCCGGCAATGTCCCACGACAGATAACGAATCCACCTCCGTCTTGGGTACGATCCCCAGTCGTACCAAATCTGACGTACTTTTTACGTAACTTCTTAAGGGGCGAAAGCTCTCCAAGTCACTTGGCTATCTCTTTAGTGTTACAGAAATTTTGTTTGTTTAAAGCAACACGTATATTAGAGAACTTAATTTGTGGTTCACCTGATTCGGGAGACTAATGGCTATCATTTAGTTGGATTCACTTTTTTTTCTTATACTCTCTCTATTTTTTAAATGTTTTTTTTTTATACAAAAATCCTCTTGGCTTTGTTAAAGCAAACTATATATTAATAAAATTCATACAATCTTGTAAATGTTTTTAAGCCGAACTATTTGTTTTGACAGTTATGTTGATTTTACTCAATTAAAGACCTTTTCTATCCTTTGTTTTTTTTCGCTGCAATCGATTTGGAGTTGCGGACCCTCAAGCTGAACATGGGCTGTTTAATTTTCGGGTCAGTGTTTCAGTTAACAGGCGCTGTGTCTTGCGCATCATACCACTAAACTTGGATAAACATGCCGTACGCCGTTTTTCAAAACCAAATTAAGTATATCAAGGAATTAAGCAAGTTTTGTCCCTATCCAAGATATTGAAAAACTTTTTGAATTACGGGAAAAAAGCGCAATAAAAGAGGACCGTAAATAGTTCGTTGTTCATATTATTGACTTACAAATAAAGTAAACATAGCGCTCGATGCATTTTTTATGCTATTTGGGGGGGGGGGGGGGTAAAGTTTAATTCTGATGCAAATGAGAGGTAAGTTTAAGCTTCACTCCCCCCCTTAATGTGCAAGTATATACTCCGAATCGGTATATATAGTGGTGGGGGTAAAATTCATTTGTAGCAAAAGTGATTATTATATTTGGATAGAGCATAAAAAGGCATCAAGTGGTATGTTCACTTTATTCGTAAGTCAATAATGTGAACAGCGGAATAATTACCGAAATATTTAGAGGACTTGGTTTGATTAATTGTACAAAAGGGCAGGGAAAAGTTACAACAAATAGACGTGAAACGTGGGAGACAAAGACTTCCAAAGTATTTACTGGACTTGAAAGAAGTATCTGTGCAAGTGGAAACCATTATAGAACCACCGAGACTAAAAACAATAATTGCTGGCCGCAATTTAACATATGAAATCTTGAACAATGCTCGTTGGATAGTCAATGTGCCTTATTTTCTGAAGAAGTACGAAGATCTTGCATTCAAACATGTGTAAGTACAAATAATTTTACAGAAAAATAATATGGTTTCTTAGTCCGACCCCAAAGGTTACGCTATTGTGACAAAGAGTAGACTCAAAACAAGTAGAGTTGTGACAAAGAGTTCAACTATAGTGGAAAGAGCGAGGTGTCCTGGAGAAAACAACTCCTTTCAAATACGAAATAATTTCTGTTCATTTTAAGTTTTATTGTTGTTCCTTACTTTCAGTTAAAAAAAACTTGTTTTTTTTTATTTAATTAAAAAAAGAAAAGCATATTGCTTACGTATAGCATTTGTTATTGGGAAGTAAACAGATATTTTTGGGGAGGCGAATTTTCTCTGGGGGAATTTTCAGTGATGGGATGTGGGGGATGCCTCCTTTTAAAATGCTTCGCTCTTAATGCTAAAGTATGACTTTGTATCCCAATCCTTTACGAGCAACAAGTGAAACACTAGGTTCGTTAAATTAGAATAAGAAGCTTTTTGAAAATTATAAATAGCGTTAGCGTAAAGAGCGAGGTATTTTGGAGGGGGTATCCCCCTCTTGGTTCTAGGCATTATCCTCCCCTCGGAAAACACCCCCTGTAAAAAACACCCCCACCCCTCCATGTAAAATAAGGCTTTTCAAATTTGAGAATTTTATTTGAGTTTTGTTTTTTTCTTATTTTCCGTAGGGGGAAGGAATTTTGGTACTTGGGTATTATGCGCAACTCACTCAAGTTTACGCTGTGTAAAACTCGAGAACAAACCGGTGTCTTCGTTAATTTCTTTTAGCTAAGCGCAAGTGAGAGAATAGATGGGAAATATATAATTTGGGCTATATATTTGCACATAAGAGGGGGGAGATAAAGTATTTGGACAGTTTGAAATCAGAAAACAATTCTTACTGCACAGTATGCCAATAATTGTACCTAACACATTTTGCATCCAAATCCGCTATACTTTACCCCCCCCTCTCCCCTCTTCTAATGTGCAAATATATAGCCCAAATTTGTCAATGGCCTCAGGCGGTTTGGTGCTGCGATAAGTTGTTAGTAGTAGTAGTAGCATTGAATATTATAAATATTTTAACAACAAATACAGAAGGAGATATTCTCTCTACTGTGGTTCGCCCCTTAACTGTGAAAGAGATAAATTTTCAATAAGATATCAAATCCCTTCTATAGCAAATAGGCTTGAATTAAATACTAAATTTAAAAATCTTAATAGCCGGTCGCTTTTAAAGACTAAAGTAGTAGAATATATTATTAACCTTTGATGACGGGGTGATTCTTCTTGATAAGTTGTTTTTTAGTATTATTTTTCGACTTTGCCGTGCTGGGGTAGCCTCCTTTGTCCTTCTCCTTCTATATGTTATGATGTTTTTTGGTTTATCTTCTTTATCTTTATTTTTGGTGTGCTTGAATTCATTGTAATAATTGATAGCCTTGCTTTCGAGCTTAGCTCTCTGTTGGCTTTATTTATTTATTTTTTGTTTGTTTATATTTGTATGAAATAAAATATACATATCTATCTATCTATCTCCGGAGTTTTCGTTATACTATGTGATCTTTGAACTATGTGGCTAAAAATGGCTTTCTCTAAATTTGTATTGGATGGGTTTGTGGGAAAAAGGGCGTGCAGGGGGGATAGTTGCCCCCGGATCTCTTTTGACTCTTAAAAAGTGCACTCGAGCTTTCAATTTTCAGTGAAATGAGCCCTCTCTGAAGTTTATACGAGCATCCCTTTAATAAGAACCATATATGCCCCCTGGGCATAACTTACGCCGCCTGCCCCCGGGCCCTGGGCAGTTGTCGACGCCTGAATTTTTATTATCTAACCTTTGAGTGTATAGAATATAAGGACTTTAAACCTCTACAATGGGGTTCTCTGATTGTTTTGTAGTTAGATGGAGAGTGAGATGTCTTAAAGGGTGCATTTTAATGCATCCCTTTTAAAGTGTTAAAGTTTAAAGGGCATTTTAAAACTTTTTTTGTCCCTGTTGTAAACAAAAGTCCTGGTTGTGGCCTTGGGGATTATAGATCAATTTATACCCTCTTGTCTCTTTCTTAGAACTAATTCTCTATCATGGTTGCAGCGGTTGCCGCAACCTAGCAAAGAGCGAACAACAGCCCATAGTAACCGAGCTTTAAAAACGCGTTTAGAAAAAAACTGCCTAGTGAAAAAAAACTTGCCATCTGACACTGATTCAGGAATAGTAATTTTTATTTCCGTTCGTATTAAAAATAAAAGTTTATTGCGAAAAGAAACATATGGTAATTTCGAAAAAGGCCTGAAAACCCCTTGAAAATGGCGTCAGATAAAAGTTGTACCATTGGAATCAGCATAGTTGAAAACCTTGTTCAGGGAAATTACAGTCTCCAACCTTGAACAACAATGAAAATCACTTTTTTGCATGGGTAACACTGATCTGTCTCCCTTTTTTTCTTTTTTTCCAAGGCTAGAGGTCTACCAGAACATCATAGACAGATGCTTAATAGCTCATACAAAAGCTATTTATCACATCTACGTGCTTTTCATAAATTCCACTATTTGCAAGTGCCATATGGCACAAAAATGACACATTCTGTGCCATTTTTCAAGGGGTGGGGCTAGCGAGCTACAAAAGACAGATGTCTAATAGCTCACATAAAAGCTATTTCTCATATCTACGTTTTCTTTATAAACTCCACCACCTGCAACTGCTAAATGTCACTAAAAATGGCACTATTGATGCCATGTCTCAAGTGGAAAAGCTAGGGGCTAGTGGGCTACCAGAACTTGTTAGAGAGATGTTTTATGGCTGATTTGAAAGCTATTGCTCGTATTTGCGTGCTTTTAATCAGTTTTGCCATCCGTAGGTACCAAATAGCACAAAAAACGGCACCTTTTTTCCCACTTCTTAAGTTGAAATGCTCCGAAGTATAAAACGGTAACATTGTAATAATTATGGTCCAAAACCGTTATCTGGAGATTTCCAAGAACCCCTCCCGTATACTCTTCAAGTGCCACATGACATTGGAATTGGCACTTTTTGTGTCATCTTTCAAAGGTTGGGGCTATCGGGCTACCAGAATATCGTAGACCGATATTTAATAGTTAATATCGCTCATGTCTACGTTCTTCCTATTAATTCCACCATCTGCAAGTGCCAAATGACACTTTTACTAGCATGTCTAAAGTGCAAAGGCTGGAGCCCGTGGGCTACGAGAACTTTTTAGAGAGGCGTTTAATGGCTCATTTTAAAGTTATTACTCATATCTACGTGCTTTTATCAATTCTACCATCCGTAAGTGCGATATAGCACTAAAAACAGCACTTTTGGTGCCACTTTTTAAGTAGAAAAACTTGGAAGCATAAAACGGTACCGTCGTAATAATTATGTTACAAATCTATTCCCTAGAGTTTTGCAAGAAGCCCTCCCGTTTACCATCCCTTCCCATCTCCATTAATCGTGGTTGCAGCGGTAGCTGCAACCAACTTTTTTTTTACTTCCCCCCAAAGTCATCCAATCCTAATCTTGAGATATCCATTTTGTTCAATATGGTTCAAAAGTCAAATATCTTTCGTTCTGGTGATGATGTGATCGTCCTTAATCCCTGGGGAAAGGGCTGCACAGTGTGTCAGTATCGGACATATTGATATCACGCGTATCGGTATTGACGTATTGTTATTGGTCGTATTGGTATCACAGGTATCTAGACATATTTTTAATAACTTGCATAGCACTAAAATACAATACTTTTGATGTCACTTCTTAAGTAGGAAAGCTTGGAAGTATAAAACAAAATCATCATTGTAATAATTATGGTCCAAAACCCGTAACTGGAGGTTGGCAAGAACACCTCACGTGTGTTCCTCCTCCAAGTCCCCTTAATAAGCTACGCAATTAAGGTAACAGCACTAACATCAAATCCGATTATTAGAGGAGTGGGCCTGTGGGTATAGCGTTTGACATTGAAATAGAGTGTCTTGCGTTCGATTCCTGCTTGGGTGTTGTTTTTTCAATTATGGTTTTCTCCTTTCTATACGATCATTTTCAGATAATTTCACTGTTTTTGTAAATGCGATGCACTCATTTTTTAAAGGTTGTCCCAGGAAGGTATTTGGTCAAGCATTTTGATTCAAACGGGAATATAGGTCATCCAGTTCATGGTTTGCAACGACATTCTGAGTAGATCTTTCAATCCAAACCCCATCGAATGGCGTACTTTTGTCAAAATCCTGTGGGGGGGGGGGGGTCGAAGGTGGAGATAATCTACCTAAATCAAGTGAAAATGACAGAGAAAACTGAAAAACTAGCCGTATAGCAATAGTAAAGATGTACTAAAGAAAACTGACCTGTTTCAGTGGATACTTGAATTTTACAGGCTTATCTGATTTTTGACAACATTTTTGGAGAAACTAAATTTTAGCTGGGAGGGGTGAGGGGATGGGTCAAACTGGAGTCTGGAGAAAAACTGAGGTCTGGGAGTGGAATTTTCCCCTCTGCCCCATAGCAAGTTACGTTCCTGACCCCAACCCTTCCCACTAAGTGGTTGGAGAAGTGTAGGCATGTGGTTCTGAAACTACTCAAAGTTGTATATTAAAAGAAGGATTACTTATTGTTATACTTACTTATTCAAATTATTTACTTGACAATTCCACCGTAATATTCTCCATACGTAAGATTGTGCAGCCAAAGGGGAAGAAAGACAAATGAAAACACTTCTGTAGGAGAATTCAGGTAATCTCCGAAAATTTTGAAATGAAAATAAACTTTTTGGTTTGTAATACCATTTATCGTATTTACACAAGAAATGATATTTTTATGAAAATTTCCATCCATTTCTGAGTAATGAGTGGCTTTTTATCTAGGGACAAAATAAATTACAAAGCCTAAAGTCACATTTCTGTTGAGCTAGCAAAATTTTCCGCAAGTATGTCGATATACAAACCTGTCCGCTCAGTTAACCTTTTGTGGCGAAGCTACTCACCTGGAGCTACTTTCTTAAGTGTCAATAATTTTTTTTTTTTTTAAGACAGAATTAAAGATCTATATCTTCTTTTTTAATTTTTTTTTTTTTACAAAAAGAAACGCCACTATGTTTTGATTTTTATTCACTCTAAACTTATTTTTTCCTTCAATTCTTGTACGGCTTCTTAGCTCAGCTCCTTAATAAGGGTTGAGGTGTCTTATCTCCCCTAGATTGGAAGTGATTAGAAATTATATAAAAAAAAGTTTTCAACTGAAACTAAGGACCAACATTAAAACTTAAAACAAACAGAAATTATTCCGTATAAACAGAAAAGGTCATATCAGCGTTGTTTCTAAATTAAATATTAATCAAAAACGAGCATAAAATCTCTAAAAAAAATTTAAAAAAAACAAAGTTTTTACGAGGGAAGTAAAGTGTGAAGTTGAAACTTAAAACAAACAAAAATTACTACTTCAAAGCCTATCTAACATACGTCAATAAAACTAATACAAATAAAGCAACTGGTGATATTTCCCTATGTTTGTAGGATTACAGAAAACTAGCACTTTACTGTAAACACAAAAGCCTAGTAAAAAAAAAAAACAAGAATATTGACTTAGGAGTCAAAAGTAAATACGTAGCCTCACAACAACAAACTAATCTATAACGCTTTTCATAGTCCTACAGGAGCTGTGATATCAGTAACTTTCAGTATACAATTAAAATTATATTAGAAGCTTAGGCATAAAAATAATAAGTTTAAAGGCATTACACAGTATATAAAATAATGGATTGATTTATCAGTAGTATCTCGGTCTCACCTAGTATTACTCGAAATGAAGAACATATCGTAATATGAACTCTGGAAATCCAGTTATTTCTCTCGATAAAACGGAGGATTTTAAGTTGTGATACAAATTCTAAAGCGAGTTTGTAGTCCTAATACTAATAAGATTCCTTCACTTCGAACTTGTCTACAAAATAATCATGAAATGTCCTTTTCGGATCCAAAGCGACAGTCAATCATTGAACTGAGCTCATTGTGCAGAAGTGATGCAAAATTAAACGAAAAAATAAGTGAAACAGCAATCTAAAAATGCTTTACTTTCATACTGTTAAAAGTGTCCTTAAAAGGTTTACTTTTACCGTACCAAAACTTCTATATTGTATTGTGTTTTCAGAAAAGCGCCAGTTTTCCATAATCCTACAAACATAGGGAAATATCACCAGTTGATTTATTTGCATTAGTTTTATTGATGTATATTAGATAGGCTGTGAAGCAGTAATTTTTGTTCGTTTTAAGTTTCAACTTCGCTCTTTACGAAGTCAAAACCTTTCAACTTTCAACTCCGAAGTGGAAAAACTTTGTTTTTTTAAATTAATTTATCTTTAGGCTCAATGAAACTTGGGATGTTTTGACATTAAAACTTCCCTTTGAGGCATCTCCCTCCCTCCGTAACTACAAAATAAACAGAGAACCCCATTTTAGAGGTTTAAAGAGATTTTTTAGTCCTTTTTATAATTCAAAATTTATTGGAAACGAACCAGCAACGGAGGGGGGGATTTTTCACGGAGGTAGTATTTTCCTTTTTTAGTGGGGAGGGGTATTTTCTAGGGGGAGAAACGCCTAGACCCATTTTCTTTTTTACTGCTGTGACAAATTTAATCTCATCCCATGAATACATCCCCCCCCATGTCAAATTGTTAGCCAATGTCTTCTTTCAGCTGCCAAGACATAGAACTCGTCTCAAATATCGCAAAACATGTATAGCTCAGTGGAGACTTGTGTTATACTTGATGGTGATTGGTGCGCTAGAAGCTATGACAATAGGTATTCTGCGTTATCTGGTTGCGGAGTCGTTATTTATTTTTATTCAAAATAGCTTCTACTGGATGGGATTAGAAATAAATACTGTTGCATTTGTATGAAGCATTGCAGGAATGGAAACGCTTTGCCTCCCGACCATACGTGTTTTATGAGCTGGCAGGGACCAAGTACAGGTATGGAATCTGATATTTTAGTCGAGAATACAGAAATGGCTAGAATATAGAAAAAAATAGGATAACTGGGTATTTTTTCTGTATTCTAGCCATCTGCTGTTAATACAATTTCCGTGAAGTCGCGTTGCTTCTTCTATTTGGTAAATTTCAAAGTCAGTACACTGTACACGGTTCAAAAAATCACTTTTTGTGTTCAAGAGAATCAGGATCTATATCTAGAGCACATACGTTTGGGCCGTAGTTTTTTTCAGGTTTCGACACTTGCTTCCTCGATTGTTCTGCAATCAGATGTCTTTTTATTTTCCACGTCTGATTGCTTATGGCACTTCTGGCCCGCTGCTCAGCAAGTCGCTTCAACAAATGGCTTTGTGTAGATCCTAAACTTTTGCGAAATGTATGCAAACGGGCAGAATGTCCCTTAGAATATTTTATGCCCGTGGCGGTAACATGCGTTGTGTAACGGGCTCTTTTTGCCCCCATTATGTTTTTTCCCCCGATAAGCTTAGCAACTATGCTCATAAAATACTCTGCAACGTTGCTAGTACTGTTTCCGATGAAAAAATCGAGCTCTTCTAGTTAAAGTGTCAAAGGCTGAATGCACATGACTAAGGAAAATATTGCTTGGGGCACCTTCTTTGCTGAATTCAACAATTTTTTCAGCCGTTTTGCAGTATTTTGGGCATTGTCTATGATCACAACGAAAGAAATGCAGTGATATCGCTTCCACCTCATTTACAAGGTTTATGACACCTTTCCCTTCTTTGGTTATGCGTGCAATTGCGTTTCTTACCAAGTCGCACATTTTCTTTATTTTTAAACCGCTAGGAAACCTTGAAGATGAGAAGCCGCTGAGAAGTCGCTTTTTTCTGTCATAATTGCAATATTTGAATTGAATTTATGCTGAACATATCACTTTCAATGGTCCCATTGTCAAATTTAATATGAAATTTAACAAATTTCAGTCTACTGTTGAAGTCCAAAACAAGTTGATTAATAGAACCTTAGAACCTATTTGCGTCGAAAATTACATTTTTTCTACTGAAACATGCATAAATCTTAAGAATTTCAATAATTTGCTGAATTCAATAAGCAAGTCACAATTCCAACAGAAAAATTGGAAATTTTTTTGACTTGTTTGAATTCGAGCAAAACATTTTGCTGGAAATCATTTTTTTTTTCTTTTTTACAGTGTATGGTGGTATAAAGGTATTACGGTGAAAGTTTCAGGGAATATTGAGGGGAAACTCGAATTAAATCAAAACACACTATATGTGGATGCAGACTGTCAAAGGGACCTATCAGCAATAGCGTAGGGCTTGGGTATAGTATTAATTTGAAACTTATGGATATGGGATGTGTTGAGGGTGAGGTTTGACACTCAAAAACACTATGTGCATGCTAGAACTGCTTCTACTGCTATCACTAGTATTATTATTAATATTACTAATTCCAACTCTTCTACTTCTACTGCCAACTTCTTCTGATATGGTACATGACCTTCTTATACCTCCTTCCCCTTTCAGG
>JAQQPU010003497.1:24024-40995 GCA_029168905.1 Artemia sp. Kazakhstan ARC1039 | reverse complement strand
ATATATAAGGTTCCCTTTTGATAGTTATATCTATCATTTGGAAGTATACTAAGCTGCAGTATAAAGTATTGTTTCGAAAAGGAAGCCATACAAAGGGACGAAATAATACATTTGATTGCCAAGAATATCGTCATAACAGCCCTATACCATGACAGCCTTATCTCGGTGTTCATTGGAGCGGTCCTGACTATCTGGAGAGCATCACGTGATCAGTTTGGTCTTGAGTGCTGGTACAAAAGTATGAGGGAGAGTTATTTAGTATCACAATTCCACATATACATTTGATTAGTTTACATTGAATCAAGTTTCATTCGAAAACGTTATATCATAGGCAGCACAATAGCGCTGCCTAAGTAAAAAGCAATATGGGCACAATATATTTTTTTTTCTTTTGGGGGGGGGGGGGGGATTAGACCAGGACACTTCGTATCGAAGGAGTTGTCGTAGAAGCTTCGAAAGTAGTTTATACGATCACCGTTTCTAAATGTATCTTATGTGTCCCCAGGGCACAGCCTAAAAACCTTGGCCTGAGGGTTTGGGGGGGGGGTTCTCACCGTCAAGTGCCGAACGAACAGATTTGCAAATTCCTTCGTACCATATTTCGTTAGTGTGTTAAATAAGTAATTTTTTTTCTTAGATGATTTTAAAAATAACATAATTTAGCGTTCAGTTTTGTTTGCTACGAAAGCTATTTTATTAAACGAATACAAATCCTCAACTACATAATTTCCGGACCTTTCAATTACGTTGAACAAATTGGTTATCTCAAAATTGTGATTCGATGTGTTTGGGAAAATGGTGGGCATGGGAGGGAGGTTAGTTGCCCTCCAGTCATTTTCGACTATTAAAAAGGGCACTAGCCCTTTCAATTTCCAATAAAATGAGCTCTTCTCGAAGTTTCTAAGACAACAAATGGCCATCTCAAAATTTCTATCGGATGCGTTTCGGGAGAATACGGGGTATGTGTGTGGGAGGGGGGTTCACCCTCTGATCACTCTGAATCTTATAAAGGGCACTAAAACTTTTGATTACCAATCCATTGAGCCTCCTCCAAAGTTTATATGATCGCCCTTTCTATATATACCACTGTATATATAATTAGGCAGTAAGTTTACCGCATATGATTTCTGGCTCTTCATTCTCGGTGCGAACAAAAATCTCCCTCACTTATTCATGCATTAGCGGGTTAGTGTGTATGCGTCAATCAATGAGAAATGGTTCTAAATTGTATTATTCGTAATTGTGAAAGCAGAAAAACGATTGGGACTAACCAATCGAATTTGGGTTGAGTGCAAAGACCTGAATTGGGAAACTGGCTGCGAGGACTTCCCCCTTGAACAATTTATAAGATTTTTTTTGCGTACACGTGGATATTACGAAGTAAAATTTAAGAATCGGGAAATCGAGAGACGTACCTATCAAGGAAAATAAACTAGCAAGTAATTATTTTAGTTTTAGTAGTTTAAATATTTGATTATCTCTTTTTTTGAACAAAGGGGCAAAATTTTTTAAAACTTGTGTTTGATTATCTCCTTAATGAGCTCCTCAGTACTACAGACAATAAAAACCAAACCAATATCAATAAACATATGTGAAAAGTGGAAGTGACTATATTTAATTTAGCTGCAAGTCTACATTCATGCCCATCACGTAATTTCCCTTTGAGAAAAAATTGATCAGTTTTCAACGAGGAGGTGAAAAGAAATACTATAGGGCTGGTCAAAAATTCATAAAGTAGGTTTATAAGTGCAGCTTAATAGATTTTTCTAGGGAACTTCTCCTGATCAAAGTGACAAGAGCAAAGGAGGGTTGGACACACCCTCAATTCGTATTCCATTTTTATTTCGGACAGATTTTTCTCCTTTTAATTCCATTCACTTGATAGCCTTTTCAACAAACATAGCTAAAAATAAATAGAGATGGAGAAATGAAAATAATTTTTTTTTTTATTTGTCAGAATCAATATAATGTATAAAATTTAAGAGGCACAAAAATCCTACTACGTATGAATAGGCCTGAAACTTACGACTCATTCGCTTGTAATTTTAGCAGAGTTGATTTTATTAGGTGTAATATTAGACAAATGTTAGACTTCATTTTCTAGTTTTTACTTATATGATCTTTGATGTGTGAATTGAAAATTACATATTTCTACGATAAAAGAATAAACAATATATAATTGAAAAGGAACAGATATTCCACAACGTATGAAAAGGACTGTAAATTTCTATCCTTTCACTTTTCATCTGATCTATAGTAAAAAGAAGCTTCAAAATATAACAAACCTATAGAAAATAAATAATTTAAATTATTGAACGTAACAGGGAGAGATTGTAAGACCAATTTACAGCATAGATCATTTGTATCTAAGAATTCTTCACTTCACGAAAAGAGTACCTCGTGTGAATGAAAGAATTCTTAAGTCAAATCATTTTACAGGGCAAACACTTGGCTTCACTTTGCAATTTTTGACCACCTGTGATTTTACAAATAGAAACTCATGTTTTGTATGAGCAGCAATAATTGTTACTAATGATCAACTTAGGGACAGGAGGGTGGGGCATAACTTTATCTATTTTTCGTTCAGACGACATTTTTCTCGTTTTGATTTAATTCGCCTGTTGACTAAGACCAACAACCATGACTAAGAAATGATTAGGGGAAAATAACGATAAGAAGAAGTTTTTTTTTATCTTTTTGGAATAAAAGTGAAGAGATAGGTTAACATCAAAAGGTGCAGAAATCCTTTTGTGTATGTAAAATACTGTGATCTTCAAGTAAGCTTGATTTCCATACTCAATTTAAGCTTTACTTGTTTTAAAATTTAAATCGTCTTGTATGCTATGAGTGTTTATTTGATTTCTGTTCGTTTTGGGTTTCATTTATACTTCAAAAGCAAGATATTTTTGTTCTTTTTAAGCTTGATTTCTATACTTAATTTAAACTTCACTTTTTAAAAACTTATTTATAATATTTATCTGTTATAGCCCATATGTACATGGAAGCTAAGTGGAACTTGTTTCTCTGACGCTTATTCCTAATGAAATATCAGGTTTTTTTCTGGTAGTGGAGGGGTGTCGGGGTTATGTGGGAGGATCTTTCCATGGAGGAAGTTTTCATGGGGGAAGGGACATGGCTATGAAGGGGGAGCCGGATTTCCCAGAATTATTTAAAAAAAACGATCAGAAATTAAATAAAAAAAAAACAAGTTTTTCAACTGAAAGTAAGGAGCAACATCAAAAATAAAAACGAACAGAATTTATTACGTACATGGTTGGGTTCGCCCCCCAGTCAATACCTCGCTCTTTACGCTAAAGTTTTTTAATACTTTCATAAAGAGCTGTTTATTCTAATGAACGGCCTTTGTGATTAAGGGGTAATTTTTAAAGAATTTGAACACAATTTGGACTTTAGCGTAAAGAGCGAGGTATTGACTAGGGGGCGAACCCCCTAATGGACGTATTAAAAATATATGAATATAGAAGTTCGTTACGTAAGTTACGTATATTTATTACTAATTAAAACGTTCTTAAATAAAATTAAACAACTTTCGTGAAAACCATTTAACCAAAAAAAGTAAAATTAATGTGCAAATTTCGTTTTAATTATTCATGTACGGTGAGCCAAAATCAAAACCTGCATTAATTCAAAAACGTTCAGACATTATTGTGTATGAAAGGGGTTGTCCCCTCCTCAACGCCTCGCTCTTGGAGCTAAAGTTTGAATCTTTCTCACAACTCTATTTTTTTAAACAACAAAAATCTTTAGCGTAAAGAGCGAAGCGTTGAGGAGGGGACAGCCCCTCTCATATACAGAATAATTTCTTTTCGTTTTAAGTTTAAATGTCGCTCCTTACTTTCAGTTAAAAAACTTGTTTTTTTATTTATTAATCATAAAGAGTTGGCTTTTTATTCGGATATTTCTACTCAAATTTCATTTTTAGAGCTTTGGTTACTATTAGCATAAGTAACTCCTTGAAGTTCTTTACCATGAATAGTCCAACTCAAGCTCAAGTAATTTTAGGAACAAATTTCATAGTAAGAAGGAGTTTCCCCATTTTATGAACTCAGCAAACTTTGTGCACTCGTTTCTTTTTTGAGTATTTTGAAATTTGATGGATCTTATAGATTTTTAGTAAATTTAAAAATTCTTTTGATTTTTTATAACGTTTTTGGCATTTTTAGAAAGAGTCGCTCCTTACTTGAAGTACGCTACCATAAATTGCTTGATTCCTTATTTTACACTTTCATTATTTACAAACAAGCCCTGGTCCCAGCAAACCAATTTCATAACGCATTCATTTTAAATGAACAATTGCTCTCCAAAGAAGTAAACTCTATAAATGCCTTTTAATATCAAGGAAAATAAATGAAAGACGCTTTATAAGAAATGTGTATCATAAACGTCGAAGTATTTATTTGAAATTTTGCGCCCGGGGCAAGTGCTCCCTTTGTCCCGCCCCCTAAAACCTATCTGTATATGATGACAATAACTGACAAGCCAATCCCCAAGGCAAGCTAACAGGAGAAATAGGCGTCTTTGTATTCCTGAGCTCAGTGGACACAATTGAGTGGGGGAATTTTCCCTTATAATTTAGAGCCCACCACCCCTTCTAGATTTCAAATATCCTTTTTTTTGGTATTTTCATTTAAAAATAACCTTTTTTGGCATTTTCATTGAAAAAAAGTGATTCCCCCCCATGATTTTGAAAATACCTTTTACCTCCCTCAGCATTTTCATGAATGCTTGCCACTGTCTGAGTCACTCCCCATCTATTCCTGTTTTTTAATCACTGCACCTACACCCTTATAGTTCACTTTGACTAGAATTCTAGGGAAACCAAGCATGCTGGCTTTTTTTTCTTTATATAAAAATAGTGATAAAGCCAAAAGGATTGTCTTACAAGTCGAAACCAGAGACTGACAACTGCACGTGGGTATAAAATAGTGGCTTAACCAGGATTCATTTCAAAGAAGGGTAAACCTATTTCAAGAATATAGATAGTTATTAAGAACATTCTTATTACATCTTATTTTTCATAATTACAGAGAGGGGGGGGGGTGGATTAACTAAGACTATATTTTTTAAAGTACATTTTTAAAAGTTTTTAAAGTGCATATTTTTGAAAAACCAAGGAAAGCGAAAATGAAATTCGTTATATTTAACTGTCTGAGTGGAAACTAACACATCTATATATCGGTGGCCAGCGTTTACCCCCCCCCCGGGGTTTTCACCCCGGGGAAAAATAGCCCCCCCCCGGCCCCGTGAAAAATAAGGCTTTTCAAATTTGAGAAATTTATTCGAGTTTTTTTTTCCGTAAGAGGAAAGAAATTTTGGTACTTGTTTATATACGCCACTATATTATACGCCACTCACTCAAGTTTACGCTACTTAAAACTCGAGAACAAACCGGTTTCTTCGTTAGTTTCTTTCAGCTTAGCCCGAGACAAGACAAAGACAGGTGACAGGATAGATGGGAAATATATAATTTGGGCTATATATTTGCAAATAAGGTGGGGGGGGCAAAGTATTTGGACAGTTTGAAGTCAGAAAGCAATTCTTACTTCATAATATACAGAGTAAATGTACATAACCCATTTTCCATGCAGATCCGCTATACTTTACCCTCCCCCCCCCCTAATGTGCAAATATATAGCCCAAATTTATTTCTAAAGTAACGAAGAAACCGGTTCAAGAAACAAAGAAACAGACGTGGCAGATGCAGCTGCTGATGAAGCTTGCCTTGCATTGACTACTGAAACTCCGTCCTGTGATACCCCAAAAATGGCTTGATTCTGTAATTGCTGAATCACAGGGACTTGATTCGGCACCTGCATCTGTTGATACAGATTCCAGTAAGGCCCAATCCATATCTCTTGCTATTTTACTCTCAACTTGGAGATGATCGTCAGGGGTAATATACCATTTCTAGAAAAACAGATTGAGGTATGTGGTAATCATGACAGATGTGATCTCAGCAAGCCCTATAAGCTAAGAAGATATTTTATCTAGCCAAGCCTTCGGAAGTTCTCAGCAATATTGGAGAGTCCATCCTCACTAAACGTAGCTTGAGAACAGGCTATGCCAACTTATAGATACAGCTTGTACATGGTGCGTATCAGCATCTACTTATGAGTTGTTGGTTTGAATATTTGTTCTTCCTCTCGGCCATTTGCGAAACCATTTTCTATGTTGGATCGTTTCTGCTGGACATTCAACGGTAGATACCAGAAAAAGCCGAAATAACATCGTTTTCGATATAGATATTTTAGTTTCGATATTCGGTCCGATATATCGACAACTAATATTGCCCAACCCTATTTCTTATTTGCCGCCAATTGAATCCTCAAATGACTTAGTTTTTCCTGAGAAATTGATATTTTCATAGACTGAGAAATATGCAAGCAACGACTGCGATAAAGAAAAAGAAGCCTCTATACTGCATTAAAGAAGCCCTAAAACACCGCATTTCTTCGCTTTTATTTACCACACTTCCAGCTTCCTATTCAAGTGATCTCAATTGTCATTAATAATTGCCTCTCAGTTATGAATCTGCAAGCCTTTCAGAAGTCAAGTACTATTTATTTCCACCATTATTAAATTATAACCAACTGGTAATAGTAAATCCAGATTATAATAAGTTTGGTAAATCCTTTTTTTTGGATTTACCAAAAAAAAAAGAATGATACTCTTTTTTAGTAGGTATGCAATATTCGTGAAATTTTTCTTCTTTTTGTTCTTACTGGCATTGGATCCGTCGTTTTTCAAGATTTTCTCCTTTATTTAGTCACGGTAGGCCAGTCCAACTTTAGATCTTTCATAATCCTTCCAGGTGCTGTACAGTTAAGGAATATTTTTTTTGTTGCATTTTCATATTTTTTAAACCAAAAGAAATTCGATGGCATACCCCAGGAGGTAGATGGGAGTGGTGCTCATCTTATTCAAATTATGGGATAATTCTAATTTTTTGAGTTTTCTTACGTCCGCCGTTTCAGTTTTATCAGACAGGTTTCTGAAATAACATATTCTTCCTTATTGGTATTGCCCTATCATTTTTAAAGCCAGCATTATTTGCGGCATAATATGCAAATAAGGGAAAAAATTAATATCTTCCACTCCCAAATCCGAACACGTTAGCCCACTAGGGGGAGGGGCTCCTGTGCGTCCCACGTTGCGACTTGAGCAGTAGTTTCCAGAAACAAAAAAGACTAATCTCAAGGCAGAAAAAGGAGAAAACATTCGAATACAATAGCTATTTATTGAACATACGGTAGTGAAAAAGAACAAATAACAACTTGGCGCTTGTAACGTTAGTCTTCAATTTCTAAACCGCTGAATACAGAAAAAAAAATGTTTTTATAGAGATGACAAAAAACTTTACAGCTTATTTACAAACATAGTGAGACGGCTCGTTTACAGTAAACGTAAAACTTGTCTTCAGCTAGTTAATACCTAACTATAAGAAATAACAGACATCTTTTCGTTCATTGTTAACAAAAGCACTTAAATGAAAAATTTGAAAGGACAGCAAAGGAAGGAAAGGAATAGAAAAATTTCACTAAAGAGGAATGTTCATAGACCACACCAGATAACAGAAATAAAAAGTAGAAGAAATGGAAATAATTATATACAACATGACATGTCTCGAATGAAACTGAACCCATTTCTAAGTATTTTTAGTTTCTCCTAAAAAAAATGAGTTTAATCAATCCCACAATAGGTGTCACCCTGATGAACAACACTTATGCCTGAAAGAAACCGGAATTACTTGGGGATTGCTCTGGACGGGTCTCTCGATTCCACAAATTCATCAATAATTGTAAAATTTACATAATACAACTTTAGAGTCAATAATGAAAAAGAAAATTCATTTTTGCGTTAAAAAAAAACTACTTTTTAAGTAGGATCATGCATTGGGGAAAAGGACTAATCAGCAGCGCTGACAGTGAATCACAAACGGTTCTTTGGAATTAGCACAAACTAATGACTCATGTCTTTCTTACATTGAGTAAAAGCAATAATTAATCTGCTGGAAAATTACATATCATGCAACAAAAACGATGGAATTTCAGTTCCAATTAAATGAATTTCAGTAAATGAATTATTAAGTTAACAATAAAGGGATTTCAGTTTTAACATGAATCACACAAAAACTAACATTCAAACTTCGACAAAGAAACAGTCAGTTTAATACATAATCACTCTTTGCAGTCAAACATGGAAGAAGGTAAGTTTCTAGAAAAAATAAGTTTCATGTGATTCATAAATGATTCGTTAAAACAGGGAAATAGTCGTTTGAATAACAAAACTGTGGTTTGTAAATCAGCTCATATTCTAAAGCGCATTACACAATTTTAATTCTTTTTATAAAAAAAAGAAACCTTCCTTTGGGCGTCAATAATTACTTATATTAAATCACAAAGACTTCTGTTGCTCTTTAAATGAACAATATAAATTTACTTCACATGATATTTACTCCTATCATGACTAAAACTGTATACCTCAGCATGAAGACCCTTCCCCCTCCCCTACGAGTTTCCGAAGCTGGCAGCAAAAAAACGTTCTTTAATTTTACTACTCGACTTTAAAGGTCAATCCCCTTGAAATTTATTTCCAAAAAAGTTATATTCGGGATGATACACAAGTACCACAATCCGGTTTATTGCCAAAGACAGCCATAGCTTTTTCAGCTGTTTGCTACCAATCATTTTTACTTTATTTTTTCTCGTTTCTTTTTACCAACGCTTATTTTTCTTAAATTTGACACCCACTACTAGAAAAAAACTGCACTTAGAGGTCCTTTTCATAAAAAACTGAAATCTCAATCTTTTCTAATTTTTATTTTATAACGTCATAAACATTACGTTGATAACGTTATCACCCACCTTATTTTCCGTATTTTCAGGTATATACCGACTTTTCCATGACAATTTGGAAAGAAAAGACTTCATTATTAGCAGCATTAATTCCATTTAGTCTTCACTATAATAATAAAAAAAAAAACAAGGTCCAAATTTAAAATGATCCAATTTTTTTTTCTTTTTTTATTATCAAACCGAATGCTCAGCAAATGGCAAGATATTCTCACAGAACTCAAAGATAGGCACACCTATTATGGGAATGTTAGACATTGACAGACAAATCTTTGCAATAATGAGATCCAATTCCAAAAATAAATCAATAATTAGTCGTAATTATTAAAAAGGACACATAAGCTAAAACCATCTATACACATTCACTGAGGAGACCAACGAAACAAGCGTACCGCAATATATACAAAAAATAATTTCTCTTTTCTATATTAACCACACGCTCAATAACTGGGCGAGTACGAAATCCGAAAAGCTTTAACTTGAAAATATAATAGTTATAAAAATGAAAGAAAAGAGAAAAACAAACAAAACCAAAAATGTTACACTAGTAACATTTGTCTTTTGATCAAATAGGAATTTCACCGAACAAATTTCAACACTATATCAGTCACAACTTTAGCCCAGTAAATATCAACAGAATTCAAATTTCACGTAACTTTGGTCTCGGGTAGCACAAGTTGATCCACTCGTGCAGACATAGAGAATTGAGCAGACAGACAATTGTTTTCTGTTGCTTTGTACTCGACCCATTTAGAATGTTCACTGATATTGCTCTATTGAACAAGGTAATCACAGCAGCTCAGGACCACAGAGCTAACCAGTACACAACCGTGGCAGTGTCTAAACAACAGCTTAAGCTTATCAGTCTACCTACAAAGTCTCTACAAACTTCGATAAAGTTTCCTGAGGTGTTAAAGGTGCTCCATCCTCATGTTGATTCTGACTATGCATCCCCATTTGTCCCATTGCAGGACTTTGCATTGCCATTTGCACCTGACCGCCAGGTCCTAATTGAGGCAACAGCATTTCATGATCCATACTAGAAACTCCCATTGGATGCGGCGAGTGAGAGGGATGATGAGGAGAAGGAGCTGCCATTCTTGGCGAAGGCATTGGTTGTCTAGGTGACGGCACAGGGATTTGAACACCAGGAATTCCGCCCCTTGGAGATGGATTAGGCTGTGGAGACCTGACGGCTTGCGGCAGACCTGGTGGGGGTGATCGTACGGTATGCATTAGATGTTGAGGCGAGGCACCTGGTATCATCATTCCTTGCAGTTGAGGAGACATTGCTGATACACTAGCTTTCACACCAGGCTGCATCATCTGCTGATACTGTCCCTGAGTAAATTGCTCAGCATTGAAAGACATTCCTTGACCTGGATGCCTTGGCCTCTGGCTATATGGAGGCAAAGTTGGCTGCTGAAAGCCTTGGGGGTTTTGTCTCTGTTGTTGTTGTTGTTGTTGCAACTGCATTAACTGCTGTTGTCGATACCACTGATTCTGTTGAGCATTAGGTTGTCCCATATTATTTCCTTGTGGCTGTTGTTGTACTTGCATATTTCCCTGCATCAAATTTTGATTCCCTTGCTGCTGCATATTTCCTTGTTGGATTGTATTGACATTCATCTGAGATATTGGGCTCATACCTCCTTGCTGGCCTAAACTTCCCATGATGCTGTTAGGAAGGTTGGGAAGTTGCATGGCATTGCCCGGCTGCTGCTGTTGTTGACCTTCATTTTGCTTCTGAAGCACTGCTCGCTGCTTTATAAAGGCGGCCATTAGCTGAGGGTTACTCTTCAGTATTTGTAACACCTATAAAATGAATAATAACAATCAACAAGAATATTCAAAACAGAATTGAAACACAGAATTTGATGCCATATTGATTAGATCTAAACCAGGTTCTACAGAAGCTGGTACAATCTCCTACACAGAGTATATCACAACTTTTTAAAGCAGCTGAAAGATGTTCTATGTGTTAAAAGGGAGACTACAATTTTAACTATGAAGTGGGTAGGGAGTCTAGGAAAGAGGTTTTTTATTGAAAACTCTGAGGAACGAAGGAAAAAGTGATCAACTCCATATAATGCTATAGACAGATATACGGACTTATTTAAGAAGCCTCCAAGGCCATAAACGTAACACAAATAAACAAAAAGAAAATATACAAATAGAAAGAAAATCAGCATAAACAAAAGGGTAACTAACAGAGAACCATAAAAGAATTAATAGGCTAGTTGGGTTCTAGGTTCCTTTAAACTAAAATTAATATAATTACAATTTATAAAGAAACTAATTTATTTATTGATCTCATAATTTCTAATATTCTATCCGTCCTCCTCCTTCAAAAATGGGCGTCCGGAGTTGGATAGACTTTAGCATTTGAGGAAAAAAGAACAAACCCATTTTTACCCATAAAGCGGAGTGGACAAGTACCCTGAGTTTTCTTTTCAATCCTTCCATAATAGAAATTACCCTGAAACGGCAATTAATTAGCCAGCAGTTAAAACGTGATGGGACCAAATCGAAATATGACCTAACTTGAATTGAAAATCAACTAAGATAACCTAACTTATAATGAAAGTCAGAACCTTAACTACTTTCACCTGCTTGAAACAAATTATTATTGGCGAAGTGTGTGCTAGACCTCCAACTTTAGAAAAAAAAACTTTTCTCGGTTATCTATAGATACCCGTTCATTATCCCCTACCCAGGAAAATCCACTCTCGTTAACAAGTTGTTTGATCTTGAACGGATTTTTTTATTGGGGGAGGGGGGGGGGGTGGTCAGAATACAGGGACATAGTGGTTAAGCGCAAAACCTCTGAACAGGATTTATGTATTTCAGCTCTAGAAAGTGTGCTGAAATACTCGAGTTAAAAGTGTAAATGACATCATTTTTTATACAATCTTGAAAAAGGCTTATGCCAGCTTTGCCTCTCATTCAGACTACCCTGTCTTGGCTTAGTCTCTAATTGGCCAATGGCTTGATGGCAACTTGATTTTAATTCGCCCCCCCCTTCAGATTTGACCTTAACAGTTTGTACACAAGATAAAAGAAATATATTCATTTTATTGCTATTATTTGTTGCTATGCCCATTCTGATCCAGTACTACAAATATATATAATACAATTTGTATTGGAAGACCCGAGGGCCATATACAAAAGCGGTGATTGCATTCATCTAACTGCAAAAGCCTTGAACTCGAAACCAAACATTTTGTACTTCTTGCTTATTTTCCTCCTTTTCTTTTTTTTGGGAATTCTATCCCAACTGATATAAAATCATTTTCAGGAACCTTCGTAACTGTAAAAGTCCTCGTTATTCTTCTTTTTATTTTGTTTCATGTTCTAATGTCAACTTGGTCTGATTATCGCTATTATTATTACATGTTTTTTTTTTTTTTTATTCAAATGTATATTCACCTTTATCTTTATTTTGAATGTATTGTGTGATTTAATGCATTGTTTATGCTTCTTTCAGTGTTTTATTATTGTATTGTGTGGCCCACAACAAGCCAAGCTACTTGGGCTGAACAACCTTTTCACGTTTGTAATAGTGTTTTAGTATGATTAAAATGATGATTAATTGATTAAATCTAATTACGACGTTTGCGCTTTACCTCTATCACCTTCAATACGAAATTCCACACCTTAGCAATCGTTTGTGGAGTCTTTGATATAACGATTCCAAGGAGTAGCTTATCAAAATTTCAATCTAGCCAATTGACCCTAATTTGAGATAGCTCGCGCCACCTCAGAGGAAAATGGCCCAGACCATCCTCCTCCGCATCCCAGAGCGGACAATTTTTCTTTGCTTTAATTGTTCTATATCCGATCAACTGACTTTTCCAACAGAAAACCAGATTTCTTCATTCCCATTGGCAATATTTTTTTCTGCTTGCAAGTCTATTTTTTTCAGGGGTCTGAGCAAAATCCAACAGAATAGTCCCTTCAAAACAAGGTGACAGCTGAAATGCTAAAATTGTGTGTACAGTGTACAATACCAATCAAATCTCAGCAAACTTTTATGAAGAAAATAGACCCATTTGAAACGATTAATGTCAATTATCAATTATCATATTAATACTTGTCATAAAACTCGACAGAGGGATTTATTCAGTTATATATTCAAACATTAACAGTAAATGAGTTATTTTTATCCCTCAAAAGCTCTATGGCCAGAAATAGAGACAAAAAAAGAGGAAACAACAAAATCATATATACTAAAAAGGATGATGACGAAAAACCACCCATCACTGACTACCCACTGAAAACCCAGTCAAAGCAGTGTGCATGCGCAATAAACAACCCAAATATAGATTTCCAACTTGGCACAGAGACATCCACCACACTGGGCAAAACCCTTATATTTTTACGATTTACAAAGTTTCCTCGGCGTAAAAATTTATAATGTAAATCTTCGCCCAAGATCATATGAATTCGCGCTAGAAGATTGTCTTCCGTCAATACTAATAAGACAAGACTAATTATTGAGCTGAAAGACAGCACTTTAGTTGCAGCTGTTTAACAGGTTAAGTTATATTTGATTGTTGACGATTTAAACGTTGAGCTTGTACTGGCCGAGAGTCAAAGGGAACATTTGAGTGGAACTTTACTCAGCATGTTATTGTAATACCCAATAAATTAATATCAGTATGGAAAATTGAAAATAGTTTTGTCTGGTAAGAAAAAAAAAAGAAACATCATGCGTGATTATTGAGTGACCTTTGGATATAAACCGTAAAATACAATTGAAAATTAAGGAAAGCAACACAGTGAAGAAGCAACACATTCTCTCTGATGAGTAGCTTCTCTGATGAAAAAAAAGACAGACATGGAAGTCTGTTTCCCTACCAAGTACCACATTGTCATAAAAATATCTAACTATAATAATTACTAAACTTGACAGATATTTGAAATTTATGAATTTCAAAGCTGCATATCAAAAGTCCTTAGGTTAAAAACGCTTGTATAATTTTAGAAAACGCCCCCGAAAAAGAGAGACAATCTTAAGAATGCACAACAGGAACACAACAAAAATTAGCCTGTTCAAGAATCATAGCTTTAGAAAACTTCTCCAAACAAGAGAAGCAATCTTAAGAACACACTACAGAAACACAACGAAAATTAGCCTGCTCAAGAATCATAACGAAAGTGCTTTTGACTTAAATTGACCAAATTTATTTGACTGTTTGCTGCCTAGTATAAGTTTGTTTCAAAGCGTCTATTTTTATGAACCCCGCTAAGTTTAGCCTGGTCAAGAATCATATACTGATAATTCAAGTTCCTACAAGGAAAAACATAAAATTTCACTTTTTTTCTAGGAACCTGATCAATGACGTTTTACTTTTTTTTTCACCAGAATTGCTCATATCAAATTAGTTGTCAAAGAACATCAGGAGATAGACCAGTCCATAAAGATTCCAAAGTTGTCATGCCCTTTTAAGAAACTGAATAGATCGTACAACACTATGGGATTAATTTCCACTGTTTTTTAACCAAGATTTATCTCCCCTCACCTCCACCATACAGGACTGTTAGACGTCCTTGAAAAACTATAATGGTTCCTTGAAAGACTCGACTGTCCAAAAGACCTTTCCCATTGATGCAAGTAGCCCCCCTCCCTTTAACCCAAAATTCAAAACCTAATTTTACCAACCAGAGAAACAAATTTTTCAACGGCGATCCAAAACAGAAGCAAATTAAATATTCACACATATGATCATTTTTCCACTGGACAACGTGAAATCCTGCTCACAAACCGAATTTGGATTTCTATCAGAACATAGTTTTAGCATAGAGCACTGGTATGAGATAGAACATGATACAGTAAATAATTTTATGCCTTGTAATTCAACAAAAAAAAAAAATTTAAAATAAAATGTACCTGTTGCTGTTGCTGTGGAGATTGTGGCCGTTTCAAGGTCGTCAACAGTTCCTGTAAAGCTTGAGGAAGTGGTCTTTGTGCAACTTGACTAGGACCAGGGACACCAGACTGGCCCTGATTTGTAGGAACAACATTCATGACTTGTTGCTGCTGAGGCATTTGAGCTTGTTGCTGCTGCATCATGTTTATTTGCTGACGAATTCCTGGATTTTGCTGATTCCCAATGTTGGAAGGATTTGGGAACCTGTAAGTGGAAATACCATAGAACTTTTTCCCTTTCTAAATGATTAATCAAAATAGAAAAGGAATCACAAATACTAGATTATATACTAATTGCTACACCATAGCATGAAACGAAAATAAAAAAGATTAATTGCAAAGTTTTGTATGAAAACAAATTAAATTAATAAAATACAAACATCTTTTTACCATTATCACACACAAAAAAATCGGTATCAACTGATATTTCTATTATTTGAGTTTGTCAGGTAAAATTGCTTGGCAGTTAAACTTCCTTTTTAGTGGTTAGTAAAAAGTTGTTTTTTTTAAATACAACTGCAAATTTTTTTACGGTTTCAGAAATTAATCCCCCTCGAATAATTTCTAAGGACACCCCCCCCCCACAAAAAACGCCTAATTGATTAAAAATTATAAAATAGCCCATAATTTACTGACACATCTGAGAATTACAGTCAAAACAAAAATCCACATGAGAATAAACAAGTATTACAGAAGAATAAGAGAGGGGAAACGAAAGTGAAAGAGAGAGAGAGAGAGAGAGAGAGAGAGAGAGAGAGAGAGAGAGAGATAGAGAGAGAGAGAGCATACCTATTTCCCCATTGATCTATAGTAGGTAGCATTCGGTTCTGGTTCTGCATAACCGGAGACGTCATTGGAGACATTGCATTTCCCTGCATTTGCCCTTGCATCCCCATGGGTCGTTGGTTCATCATCCCCTGTTGAGGGATCCCCATCGTTCCTGGGCCACCTTTTCCGTAGCCGACTGAAGGAGCAGGTGCTTGTTGTCTGGCAGCCTCCTCTTGTACCTGAAGTAAGCAACAATAAGGGTTCAATATTTAAATAATATGGATGCTCACACGTATATTAGAAAAAAAGAACGAAAGAAAAACAAATCATAAACAAAGCTTTTTTTAAAAGTAAAACTCCATTTACCATCAAAGAGTCTTGTTCATTTAGTATAATCCAACACTTTGTACCTTTTGTCTCTCTTCCCGTCGGGGGAAGAATCCAACACTTTGTACCTCTTCCCGTCAGGGGGGTGGGGCCAGTTACTCCTACTGTCTTCTCTTGTGGACGCTATTAAAGTTTTAGCACACAAACACAACGTTTATTCCTTCCAAGTTAAAAGTAATTAAAAGTTAAAAACGGAAAGCCGTTTTCAATGTAAAAATAAATCGGCTTTCGGGGATCATGTATGACAGAAATATTTTAATCTTAGCTTGACGTTGCAACAACTTTAGCGATCGTTTATAGGATGATTTGTTCGTTAGTTAGAAAACATGTTCCATTGGAGGCGCAATCTGGACATTTGCCAGCAGCTACTTTCAAAGGATATCAACATAAGACACCTAAACTTTTAAATAAAACGGTAATACATATGGATAATAGTTAAATAAGAGCAACTGAATATCTATTAGAAAATGCAGCAAACCCAGATATGCAGGACAGTAAACAGAAAACAGCTTTTACATTATGCTGCTAGACATGGCAGTCTGGAAAATAGGGGTTCTAATTCCTATTTTAATAGTTATGGCTACAGTAAAATATATGCAAAAACTTCACAAACAATCTTCAAAATATGGGTTAACTCCCAAGTAATAATTATAAATTTTCGTAAAACTTTTTGTAAGAAGCTTTTTCCAACGGAAAACATTTTCAGTCGATATACCTTATACCTCCAGTTTTAGAATATAAAACTATTTAACTATGCGAAACAGCAAGGAGAATCGTGCTATAGATCGGCAATTATTAGTAAAACCCCGAAACAAATTTTAACAAACGAAACTCAGAGAGGAGAGAAAGTAACAAAATGAAAAATAAAATCAAAAAAGGGTGAAAAAACGAGGATTTTGTCAGCCAGCGAACCATGAAGATGACAAAATATAAGCAAATATTTCGACAAGGACCTCCGCCAAGTCGTCCTCAGTGCTAAACAAAAAAAAAAAAAAAAAAAAAAAAAAAAAA
>JAQQPU010003497.1:11739-23924 GCA_029168905.1 Artemia sp. Kazakhstan ARC1039 | reverse complement strand
TCAAAAAAAAAAAAAAAAAAAAAAAAAAAAAAAAAAAAAACAACGAAAATCTAACCTTTCGAAGTTTACTGTACAAAGACAGAACAGACACTAGTTTGAGACTCCCCAAAAGGTAGATAAATTGTTCTATATTTACTCACAACGAGCTGTAATGGAAGTCTAACTCTATCAAAGACATTTCAAATTACCCAGATAAAAATTTGCGATAATCCATAAATAAGTGCCATAAATGGTAAATTAGAACCAAGGGCGGCAACCGTGGACAAGGGCAGGTATACTGACAAAGCGAGATTTTAAAAAACATCTAGCAAAGTTAAAAATGCCACGCGATATTATTGGGTTTGACCACCCTAGTCAACATTGGTATAAAATATACGAAAAAGAGTAAAAATGAAGTTTTAAAACACGAATTTGGTATAAGTAAAAGAAAATGTGAAGATGAAACGAGAAAAGTAAAGAGAGAACATGGAAGAAAAAAATAGTTAAATGAAGCAACAAAATTAAAAAGCTAATTGATTAGTTCCCAGCATTGATCAAACAAACAATAAAACAAGCAAAAAAAAGCCAGACTATTTCAAGGCTAACGAAATACAATCCCACAGCCTTTGATAAACTTGATGATTCTAGTCATCATATATATTCAAATGCATTGCCAAGGCTCAAGCAAAAATGGATAAGCGACTAATGCTGTGGGAACTACCAATTACCTGTCTGACTACCTGTAGCACATTGGCTGGCGGCCCGTGAGGTTTCATTCCGACTCCTGGCTGATGCGGAGGAGGCATCATCATACCTCCGGATCCAGATTCAGATTCCTGTGGAGAAGAAGGAGGGCCTCCTGAGCCACTTGGTGTCATTCCAGTAATGGAACGCCCAGTCATCATGGCCATTCGTCTTCTCATTAGTTGCTGTTGCTGCAATCGCTGCTGAAGTTGTTGCTGCTTTAATTTTGCCTTAATGCTAGGACAAAATGGTACTGGACATTTGTTTTCCTGCAAAATGATATTTTGCTTAACAGAGACTAGAAGGATACAATACTCACAATTCTTCCTTCAAAATATTAAATATCGCACTCAGGGAAAGAAGATTATTGGGTTTGACCCCCCCCCCCCCCAAAAAAAAAAAAATTTCTGACTTGTAAATTCGTCTTAAAATTCAGGTAAAAGCTGCTAACTAAATAAATATTCCTTGCCCCCCCCCCCCTCCCAAACCCGAACGATCCGCATTCATTAGAAAAATAGGGCACGCATGAAATTGGGATAATAAATCCTAATCCGTATCCAAAACTTTTCAAGTGCCATCTTCTTGCACTCCAATCATTCAGACAGAAAATCCTGGCATGACTCTGGTTTAAACACAATTATGCTAAAAGTTGGCGGCGGAGGAACGGTTAGAGGAGTCATGGACCTTAATTTTTACTCTGATGTAAAGAACGTTAAATGTGATATGTTTGATCTAACATTAGAATTACTCAAAAGATTCCAGTTTCGACAAATTGCAACACACTAACCCTTCCTGCTATCAAAACAAAAAAAAAAGAATAAAAAAAAATCCTAGCTATGACCCGCAACGCAGCGTTCTTCTTTTTATTCTTATCTATGACATAGTCAAGACCTAAGTGGCTTTATTTCATAGCAGAAGAGTCGTAGTTACGAATGATCTGCTAAATAGGGATCATTTAAAATAAGGAAAGAAAATCCTACGCATGTAGCCCATATTTTAAATCCTCATCAAGGTATTCAACATTATGAACTGATACATCTATTGTGCTCATTTAGACACTGTGTGGTCAGAAAACAAGTTTTGATTTACATTAGTATAACCTATAGTTCCACTTCACACCTTTAAAAATAAAAATAAGGCTTCGAGTTACCTCAATCACATCCAGTAGATATTCATCTCAATTAATTTTTGCAACTAGGATTCTGTGTTCGGTTTTCTTTTAATCTTTGGATGTGGCGGTTACAGCGATTATTATAAATTGATTTGCATTGTTCCTTTTTAAACCGAACAATACCAGGGAGTTCTGGAAGAATTCTGTATTAATTTTCAAGAAAGATTGAAACTGTTCGTACAAAATCATTGACACGTACAGAGGGGAAGGGGGGAGAGCATACAAACCAGTATGTATCAACTATTCTGCATTGGGAGACCCTTGCAACCAAACCGTTAACCACTGTCTAAACCAAACTCAGAAAAACAGCTCAATCGTTTTTGCTCTCAGGTGTTCTCAAAGGAACACTATGACAAGTACTACCTTGTCTTTTCACTCTGTGTACCTGGCTTTCTAAGACACTAACTGACCAAATCCATGGAAACAACTCAAAAGAGAGCTGACACACACAAAAAAAACATCTAATTTTGATTATATTGCATTATCCAGTTATACAGTGTGAAGTCTTCTAGTTATCTTGTTGATTCTACAGTGAAACACAAGGATGACTCATTTTGACTATATTCTACCTATTATCCAGTGAAAAAAAAAATTATGCCCAGCGCCCAAGGGGCACCTGTTTCAAGACAACGGTTGGAAACTAGTCTCATATGCAACTGGTTTATGACCAGTTTACATCCAAAATGAAACGTGTCTCTGCCCACAGAGGCGAGTGTTTGTGTATCAGTTGTGTTTATCCAATTTAGCAGTGCAGTGTGGTTAACTATGCTGAGTTCCGACGAGGAAGATTTAATTAATTACTGCATCTTTCTGATAAGTACTGCATCTTTCGCAGGGTTCAAAGGGAGTATTGGGTCCATCCCTACTTGGAAAAGAATGCGAAGTCTCGTCTGTTCTTACCTCATACAGATAGAAACTTTTTCGCATATTACAGAATGTCGAAGGAATCTTCGTGCTTCTCCACTTCTACGAATTTCACGTTTAATTCCTGGTCTGACGTGTTGAGAGCCAAAATAATTGAATAATATCAAGGCGGTAGCTCCCAAAAATGTGTGGGACAACACTGAAACGCAACTGTGACCACGACTAGAGGTTCATACGGAATCCGTTTTATAACTGATTGGAAACCAGTCTCATCTGGATTACCTCGAGGTCGGGCCCCCACTCTACTTCAAGGACATGGTCACAAAACAGTTGTGTGCGCAATCGGTTAGTAATTCTAGTCTCAAAACAGTTCCCCCGTGGGCGCTGGGCCTTAGATAAAAATCAAGTATATCAGTGGAATTAAAAAACCGATTAGATTCTTTGTTCTCATAAGAAAAAACTCGAAAAAATAATCCTTTTGATTATGATTATCTTCTAAGAGTCAATCGTCAACTTTAATTCTCGGAAAGAGCTATTACCTATTCATAGCATGCTCACATAATTTATCCTTCAATACCACTTTATTTGGTGAAGGGTGAGAGGTCTCATCATTTTCCTAAAGATTTCATTACGAACTCACTAAGTTAAAAGTCCATCAAGTGCTTTGAATATCTATAAAAGTAGAGGCTATAACTTTAGTACTTTTTTTTATCCTTTCATCAAAATTGTATTCTTAACCAAAGAAATCACTGAAAAATTCATATTGAAATAAAATATTAAAATTAATTAACTAAAAAATAAATGAACTATTAATTAATTATATGAATGAAAAAAAATAATTAAAATTTATTAACAAAGAGAAAAATACTGACCGTTCTGGAGCATAAGTGCATGAAGTCTAAAATTATGGGATAGAGGATTTGCAGCATGGGTAAATAAAGAAAAATTAACGATTGCCTTCGCTGCTTTTTATTTATTGACGAGAAAACTTAGAATGGCATCAGCAGATAGGAAGGGACAGATAAAGAGAAATCTCTGTCCAAGGACCCACACACCTATACCATCAGGGAATCTTTGAGAAAACATGGTAAAATTCACAGAAACATATTTAGTATTTAAGTATTATTTTTAAATTCTAGATTTTCCAAGGAAAGCCCCCTGAACCCTCTATAGCTTTGAATGAGTCTACGCCACTTTCTTCGTACAATAAAATTTTTTTTTATTAATTTCAAAAATTATTTTGCCTTCTAAGACTAAAGTTACAGATTAAGACCTTTGATGAAGCTCATTTGTATTTGTATACTTTCAAAATACACCGAATTTCACTCAATATTCAGAAATGCTTTAATATTACTTTATACTCTGTCCTGTCACTCAAGTGTTTCGAAATCAACCAATTAGAAAAACGGAATTTTTCTTCAGAAGATTGACTTCTACATCTGGGTTGGTAGGATTCCTAAATAACGTAATATTTAAAGAAGAAAGAGGTATACAAAAAAAAAAAAAAAAAAAAAAAAAAAAACAAAAAAAAAAAAAAAAAAACGTAATTACGTAAATAAATATTACGTAAATAACATAATATTTAAAGAAGACAGAGGTATACAAAAAAAAACACATAAATAACGTAATTACGTAAATAACGTAATATTTAAAGAAAACAGGTATACAAAAAAAAAAGTACTTACTGGACAATTTTTGGCATGATAGCAACACAGGGCAATAAGCTGTTTGCAAATGGGACATCCACCATTAGTCTTTTTCCGACATGGTCGGGCGTGGCTTACAACACGTTTCATTTTCTGACAGCTTGGCAAATGACAGTTGGCATTTCGACACTGACAAGCATGTACCAATGACTGAATACACCTCTGTATTGACAATTTACGTGCCTCCTAAATAAAAAAAAAAAATCACGTTATTTTAACAATTCATCGATTATTTTTATCTTCATTCCCTATTTGAATGCACTCTATACTGGATGCACCAATCCAGCAGTTATTTTTCACTTTTCTCCTTAAATCCACTACAAATATTTATTTGTATAAGTTTACACTTAACACATTCAAATAATCAGATTTCATTTTCAATGCACAGGGTACAATAAGATTTATATTAATAATAATAAAAAAAAGCAAAAAAAGTTTAAAAAATACTGAAAAAAAGCAAAAGAAGTTTTTGGAATGGAAAAATAACAGTTTCTTTGGTAAGTAGCATATAAAATTAAAAAAAGCTTCTTATCGGGTTAGACACAATTTCGGGGATGAGAAATTCAAACCCAGTACACCCTCCCCCTCTCCTCCCCGGATACAGTCTTGATCAGAAGTATTGGCTTTTTTTATTACAAAATTAAAAATAAGAGAAAGAAGAAACGTAATGAGGAATATTCTACTTCCCCTTCTTTTTTTTGGTGGAGGAGGGGGGGGGAGGGAGGAGATTTTGGAATATTTAGAAACAAAAGGAAAATAATAATTTACCACAGGGTTTTTGGCAGGCCCATTGTCTGATGCAGCTCCTCCATCATCGAGATCAAAACCGTATTTATACAGCTTATGAGGATGTTTCTCCACTTTATAACAGTTGACACATAAATCAAAATCATCACATTCTTTACAATGCCACCTTGTTTCCACTTGGGCCTTACAAGCATTGCACGTATACACAAATTTATCTTGTCCTTGATTGTGCAATTCATAAATTAAAGCCATTGTTGAATACTTTGTTCGCCTCATTGAGGAGAACTCGAGATGTCTATCACGTGCCATTGTTAAGAAAGCATCACGACCATCCATTAGGTCACATGTCATTGACGGATCTGGGTCTTGAATTGGTCCTAGACTAGCTGCGCTCTGTGCCGAATGCAAACGGATCACAAAGAAAACTTCTTTATGTTTTTCCATTGTTGCAACAATTCGGCCTGAAAGATCATTGCCGGACTGATCACTGCCAGATTTTTTGCTGCTCTTTCTTTGCGTTGCCTTTTTGTTCATTTTTTGTTTCTTTTTACTTCCTTTTTTGCTTCCATCAGGGCCGATTTCTCCTTCGTCTTGAGCAGCAAGTTCAGCAGCTTCTTGCCGCCTTCGTTCCTCCTCTTCTTGATCAAGCTCTTTAATACTTTCTTCAATTACATTCGGCCAAAAATCTCCTTCAAAATATGGCAGTCCCACTGGAATACTCAAGTCGTCTTCTACAGCCTGTTTCAAAATGTCTTTGTAATCGAGAACAATTCTTTCAATAATTCCTCTATCAAGCATCTTTTTATACCACTCTTGCAGTCGCTTTGGCTTGGGAATCTTTTGTTCCGGTGGATGACAATGGAAAATATAGTCATCACCTTCGGACGGAGGACAAGCCCAAATATGGGCCATTGTATAGCCAAGTTGTTTGACATAGTCCAGATAGCCAAGCAATATTTCATGGTAAACAGCCGTCCTTAACGGCTTAGGCCGGAAGAAGTGCACAGAATCAAGATAGGCAAGATAAACTCTTCTCGTATTTGGCATTGGCGAGTCTGAACCATATTCTTGTACATGCATCCCAAAGAAACAGACATCAACACCATCTATGTCTTGGAACGCAAATAAAGCTTTGGCCCTGCAAAAAAAAGAGCAATTAATATAGGACATTAATTGAATTCAATCGAAGTGGAAACATAAGACACATATACCAAAGGTAAAAATAAAGGCAAAGAATACGGCACTGGTCCCTAGTTCCTACCGGCAGTGGTAATCTCCGTTTCATGACCCTTAAGCCAGGAATAATCGCGAGGAAACGAGCGAAGGAAGTAGACGAAAAGCTGCCAAATTCGTTTCTGTTGCTAGTATATATATATTAAGAACTGGTGTAACTTTAGAGGTTAGGGGGCATAGCCCCAACTCACAGTCCCTAATTACTAATGACTTCGACTCCTTGGCAATAAGAGCGACTTGGTTTCCACAGACCTGGCTGAAAGTGCTGATGCCCATAAAAAAATCAATGGAGCAGTTAAATAGCAATCGATCGTCAAATTATTTTTGCTAAGCCCCAAAAAGCCTCCTAGGCACTCTTTAACTATTTAAACTCTTTTAAGATTAATTCCAGTTTCATCAGTCTTCATAGCTCTGGTAGGTAGAAGAAATGCCTGCATGAAATCAAGCACTCCTAAACATAAATCAATAGAAAATTTCTCTTGATGGGCATTTCGTAATACTGTTGCATGTTTATCCATTAGATTAATCAATTTACTGCTACATATGCATTCAGTGGAGTAGACTTAATCATATATAGTAAACTTGCCACATGGTTACTATGGTAACATGACTTTATTAGCCAGTTTTCTTGGGCCATTTTCTATTTAAGCCTTTTACATCGAAAAAAAAAAACAAAACAAACTAAAATGTGCTCCGTTATCGCCTAGTCCCTACCGGCGGTAGGGACTAGGAATTAAAGACTTTATTTTGCCATTGTTGGCATGTTTAGAGAATATATACAAATCTTGATCGACTCAGTTATCAGTAGAATTGGGTAAACTGTCTTCAATAAGAGCATTAGAGCATTTCACTTCTATAAGAGCATTCCCTTTGCAGAAAGCCAGAACACTGGGGAACAACATTCTGCAGCCAAACGAGCTCGATGTGGTATCTGTCCTAGGGAAAAGGACCGCAAGACTACCATATGCTGTGCCATCTGTAAAAATAGTGTCTGCAAGGAACATGCATGACTGTTTGCTCAAGCTGCATCTAGAAACAATTTTTTTTATTGGTTTCAATGGTAGTTATGTCAATATATTTGAAAATAAATGCTCATGTTTCCATTTAAGTATTTTATTGACTGGTACCCTTCAGAAGATTGGGGTCATTTAGACCCCACCCTACCATGAGTGTTATAAAAAGATCCTACCAGTTAAGGGCAAATAAATAATTAACTGATTCATAAATTCTCAGAAATAAAAACTGAAAGAGGAAGAAAGTTCCTTCTTGGTATTCATGGTAGCCTAAATCCAGGACTATGGAGCCAAGAATATGGCTCCTGGCTCCAGAAGATCAGGAAAACTGTGCTGACTCTACCTCCCACTCTACTCTATTATGTATGGTCCACTCTCATTGAAGTAAGTGTTGAAGTACATTGAGTAATATTGAAGTACATAGAATTATTAATGCATTATATATTTATAGTCTTTGAATAAAGTGTCTTCTAAAAAAATATAAAACCAAAAGAAAACACTAAAACAATGAAATGTGAAACTTTATAATGTGCAAAATATTTATGTTGATCAGATTATTATGTTTCCTTCCGTTATTATTCACTTTTTAACCTCATTTAAAATGGCGTTTTTTTTTTGTTTTTTTTTTTCAATATTCAATCAGGCACTCAAGCTAAACTGGATATATTTAAGATTACACAACAAACACCCATCAAACAATGAATCAACACATGGAAGCAGCAACAAAGAAATATATTATTAAACCTATATATGGGTCCATCACAAGGGGGAGGATGCATTATCAGGGTAACGAATATTATGTTGAAAAGGAAAACAAAATAAGGAGTCTAAAGGTACTAATTTTCTTTTAATAGGATGTTTTGTTCTGGCAAGCCGCTACTCTGCACTTTTACGATTTACCAAATAGGAAAACGAACTATTTTTTTGGCCGCCTCTGTCAACACACGCTATTAAAAACATACCTTAAACGCTGAGAACCACAAACTCCGGACTTTCTTAGAAAAAAAAAACTGTATCCTTTTAAAATCTTGTCTGTGCACACAATGTCTGTATATTGAAGAATTTATAGATGTATGGTTTCACGGGACAGTGATACAATGATTGTAGCTTTATTGTCCCCTTTTTCATGAGATCAATTCCATGAAGTTACTGAGGTAAAATCCACCTGCCACATAACTGAATCGTTATTTTATTTCTGAAAATCCCTAAGAAACAACAAATATTAAATCCCCAAGCAAACAATTGCTCTTCTTACCTATTAGGTAATACTCCAGCCCTCTTGCCATTTTCTTCACAGAATCTATTTTTTCCGAATGAATATGATACATTACCCCACTTCAGACAAAAGAAAAGCGCGAAGAAAATTCTATAAAATAAAACAAATAATAGATTACTCAGCAAATGCAATTGCTTTCTTACCTATAAGGAAATGATTCCGGCAAATCTCCATTTTCTCCACAAAATCTGCTTTTCATTCCGGGACGAACCTCTGCGACTTTTTCAACCGATGACACAACACGAATGAAGACCTCACCAGCGGCAGCCTCTCTCTTTTTCAAAAAATTATTCACCCTACTCTCCAGAAAGGTGCCCAGCTTGGTCGTTGGCAGCCGTCTAGCACTGAATCGATTTTCCTTTCTCTTATCGTTCCTTAATTTTAAACAATTATCACAGGTAAAACCAGACGTCCAAATGGCTTCGAAATGAAGAACACAGATCTGATGAAGTTTACGGCCACAATCGCTGCAATCCACCCACTGTTCCAGCTCTTGCACGTCATTCTTCATTTCGACGAACTCCGACTTTTGCACTGTCATTGACGGTTGAGAGGGGTCGTCGCCGAGTGTCACAACATCTCCTTGAATTTCGTTGAAACACTTGAGACAGTATGTATACCTACGAGAGAGTTTATTTTATATTTTAATACAATTATAATGTTATTAATATTTTTTTTAAATCAAATTTGATGAATGCCTTCTTTATATTGATATTTTAAATTTATTTTCTATCTTTTTGTTTATTTAAAAAGCTCTAAAAGAAACTTTTTAGTGTTAACTTAGCTTTACAACAGAGTTCGAAGTCATTAAGACTGCACAAAGAACACCAATAACTTGCATCCGAAGAGGATTAAATAAGTTCTAGCTGTAAGATCCTTGATGCCAAAACAAAAATAAACATCCCAAAAACATAGTGTTCTACGAAAATTCTACCAGATAAGCTCTGTAGGACATAAGAAACAAGACACTATATAGATTTAAATCATAGAATGTTTCGATTTTCAACTAATTAGTTAAAAAAAAATCCGAAAAAGAAGTTTTTCAAAGAAAAGTAAAGGCCATTTTAAACTTAAGATCAGCAGATACAAATACCTGTCAAAATTCAAACTCAAAACGACCAGAAATTAAATAAACAATCATAGCAAAAAAAAAACATACAACAAGTAATAATATAGATGAATAAATAAATCTTAAAACGAGTGAAACTTAAATTATTACAAATCTTACTATTACAAAATAAGTGTTGTATAAGAAATAAGAAAAAATTATGAGGATATGATCATTAAATCGTACTTCCTGACGCCAGGCGGGATCGAACCACATACTTTCACATAAGAAAGCTGGCTTCTTCCACTACACCGGCACCAGGTGACTATATATTTCATTTTGGGGAATAATGACGTAAATTAGTTGTAGATAAAGAATAAAACAGGCATGTTCTTCCTCTTGTGTTTAATTAATTAAAAAAGACTTTCCGAAAAAGAATTTTTTCAAAGGAAAGTAAAGGCCATATTAAAAGATTAGAAAAAATAAAAACCTACAATAGCTCAAACTCGAAACAACCAGGAATTACTATTATAGAATAAATGAAACCCAAAACGAACAGAAATTAAATAAACAATCATAGCAAAAAAGCATACAACAAGTAATACTATAAATGAATAAATAAATCTTAAAACGAGTAAAACTTAAATTGAATATACAAATCAAGCCTGAAACCAGGCTGAACTTGCCAGGCAGTGCTGTAATGGGGCGCAGCTGTTTTTTTATGCGATCTCCTTATGTTAAATTGAATTTTCAGTATCATGGCATTTTCGTCAATGTTGTCACGTTGAGTCGTGAAAATATTCTATAAATAGAGGGATCTTGCCGAAGATTCCTCTGCTACCATAGAAGAGATACCTCTTCTACAGGGTTGCCACCGTCAGTAGGATTTTACTAGATCTAGTAAGATAAAAAAAAAAAATCTAGTACATTTAGAGGATCTAGTAAATTTCCCGAAATCTAGTAAAAAGTCATGATTTGTAGTAAACAAAACTTTTGTTATTTTCCATAAATTCAGGGGAAAAAATTAGGGTCCATTCGTTACAAAATCTGATTTCGATTATGTTAGATATTATGGCTACTATTGCTCTCATTTTTGTGATTTCGCTTCAACCCTAGCGCTTAAAATTCTCTACTTTTCCCTAGGCTTCTTCTTGATACTCGCTTTGAAAGGCAAACTATTTAAAATCAGGACTGGTATGCCGGCTTAATGTTTTCAGAAAATTTTCCCAGAGTCTCATAACAGCTGCTACGTTTGTTAGTTAGCTTTGTCCCTTTTTAAAGACGCTGCTGGAAACGAGCTTTTTCCATACTTGCCCAAGTTCTTTCTGACTCTGCAGCTTGCCCCATTCAAGTGCTAGAGCAGAGAGACAGTTCTTGATTTTGTCAGTCATCAAAACTAAAAACCGGAATAGGCTAAATGTCTCGAGGGTTTCGTCCCTGATGAAAACGAAGCAACTTGTTCTCAGGTCGTCAAGTGGAGTAGATGACTGGGTGATCCCCAGCAATTGGACTCGGGCTATCAAGAAATGGAAACAAGTTGATCCCTTCAGTCAGAATTCGAAACTAGTGGATACTTTAAATTCGGATGAGGCCAAGGACGATTAAAGCCTTTTAAGTGCGACTTTTTTTTAATTGTGACTACATATTTTTCTTCTTACTTTTCAATTTTTTTATGATTTGCCTGACCTGATGATTATTGACACAATGCAATTTTTTTTAAACCAGTTATTGTATGTTATATAAGTTTTCTTTTTCTTGGCAGCCCTAGTCAAATTTGACGTGCACTTTTTAATTTACATATTTTTACAACTAAAACGGTAATCGATTACGTCATTTCCGTTTTGAAGTGAAATAGATTGTATTGGTTTTTGACTCCCTTGAATACGAACGAGAGAATCCAGAAATTATCAGTTAAAAAAATCCTAAATTAATTGCTTTAAAATTTGCCAGAAACCTTTGTAAGCAGCATATCCCTTATTTAAAGACCAGCCCAACTAGTGTTTCAAAAGTGGCAAATTTCCTCTTAAAAATGCAAAATTGAAGGGTTTAGATTTCAAACCTAAAAACGGAAACTGGGGGAAAAATTTCGAAAGCCGTCACTTTCACACACACCTTAGAGTCTAAGCACTCCATCGCCTGAATTGCTTCGTGAATATGAGTTGTAGCTGTTTTTCTTTGTTGATTGTTCTTTTTATTTTTCAATATATCTGAATTTTATGACCTGAAGACCATTGATAAATTTAAAGCAGGGCTTCACCAGCAGGATTTCCAGAATCTAAGATTCCAGACTATTGTTTGACGTCTTGGATACACCGCATCTGGAATATGACGCCTATCCAGTAGTACATCCAAATAATCAAAAAAAAAAAAAAAAAAAAAAAAAAAAAAAAAAAAAAAAAAAAAA
>JAQQPU010003497.1:0-11639 GCA_029168905.1 Artemia sp. Kazakhstan ARC1039 | reverse complement strand
AGAAAAAAAAGATAGTGGAAATGCTATTGATTATCCTCCCATAGTAAAAATCGATGCTTGATGGTGCGGGTGCGGCGGTAGCCGCACGCGCAAAATTTTTTTTTTAACATTTAGTAAAAACAAATACGATTTAGTAAATTCTTCCAGGCCAGGGTGGCAGCCCTGCCTGAAACGAACAAAAATCACTACAAACGAGAGTTTGGGTATCGCCTCCTTCTCTCACTGTAAAAGTCTAAAATCTACTGCGTCATTCGCACTTTACTGAAAACGAATTGTATTACAAATATTTTCTTTTGTACTTAATATTGAAAATAAACATTACAATTTTTAACTGATGAGCTTTCCCCAATTAATATCATTATATATCGAATATTCAATTTGATTTTGTTTATACTTTCCAAGACTGTTCAAGACTTCAATAGCAAAATATTTGTTTTCGTTTTAGGCTTGATTTCCATATTCAATTAAAGAATTACTCGCTTTAATATTTATTTATTCATTTATATTATTACTTGTTGTATTTTTTTTTTTTGCAATGATTGTTTATTTAATTTCTGTTCGTTTTGGGTTCCATTTATTCTATAATAGTAATTTCTGGTCGTTATTAGTTTGAATTTTAACAGGTATTTGTATCTGCAGATCTTAAGTTTAAAATGGCCTCTAATTTTCTTTGAAAAACTTCTTTTTCGGAAAGTTTTTTTTAACTAATTTTTTTCGTTTTTTGTTGAAAAAAGTGTAAAGTTTTTAAAATTTCCTTATTTTAAAATTAGTTTTTTTTTTGAAAATCAAATGTTCATCTAAGCATCAAAACTAGTATCACAGGCAGCGCAATAGAGCTGCCTAAGTAAAGAACGATATTGAGACAACGTATTATTTATTTATTTTTTTGGTTTCTTGGTCTTAGGCCAGGGCACTTCGTGTCGAAGGAGTTGTCGTAGAAACCTCGAAAAGGGCTCATTCGACTGGAAATTGGAGTGGCATGTGCCCTTTTTAATAGTCGAAAGTAATTGGAAGGCAAGTAACACCCCTTCCACGACCACCATTTCCCTAAACACATCCAATCAAAATTTTGAGTCATTTTGTTAAGCGTAGTTGATTTAAAAAGAGAAATTATGTTTTTGAGGAGGACATTCCCCCAGAGCCCTCAGGGCAAGGGTTGTAAGTTATGCCCTGTAGGCATATAAGGTTCTTATAGAAAGCATTGTCGTAGAAACTTCAAAAAAGGCTCGTTCGATTGGAAATTCAATGGGCTAGTGCCCTTTTTAATAGTCAAAAGTGATTGGAGGGCAACTAACCCCCTCTCATGCCCACCTTTTCCCTAAACACATCCAAACAACATTTTTAAATAGCCATTTTGTTCAACGTAGTTAAGTCTTAGAAATTAGGTCATTGAGGATGATAACCCACTCGGAGCCCTCGGGGCAAAGGGTTGTAAGATATGCCCTGAGGGTATATAAGGTTTTATAGATAGTCATGTCGTAAAAACTATAAAAAGGGCTAATTCGATAGGAAATTAGAAGGGCGTGTGCCCTTTTATTGGTCGAAAGTGATTGGAGGATAACTAACACCCCTCTCACACCCACCATTTCCCCCAACACATCGAATCAAAATTTTGAGATATAGACATTTTGTTGGACGTTGTTAAAAAATCTGGAAATTACTTTCTTGAGGATGACACTCCCCCCACAGCCCTTAGGTCAAGGGTTTCAACTTATGCCCTGGGGGCGTATTGTTTTTTTTTTTTTTTTAATACAGAAACTGTTGTCGTAGAAACTTCAAAAAGGAATCATTCGATTGGAAATTGAAACGGCCAGTGCCCTTTTTAGTCGAGAGTGATTGGATGGCAAGTAACCCCCTTGTCACGCCCAAAATTTCCCCAAACACATCCAATCAAAACTTAGAGATAGCCATTTTGTTCAACGTAGTTGAAAGGTCCGGAAATTATGTCTTTGAGGATGAAAACCCTCTCACAGCCCTCAGGTCAAGGGTTGTAAGTTATGCCCTGGGGCAAATAAGGTTTTTATAGAAAGCGTTGTCGTAGAAACTTCAAAAAGGGTTCATTCGATCGGAAATTGAAAGGGCTAGTAACCTTTTTAATAGTCGGAGGTGATTGGAGGGCAACTAACCCCCCTCTCACGACAATCATTTCCCCAAACACATCCGATCAAAACCCCCTTACTGCCCTCAGGGCAAGGATTGTAAGTTATATTCTGGGAGCATATAAAGTGTTTATAGAAAGGGTTGTCGCAGAAACTCAAAAAGGGCTCATTCGATTGGAAATTGAAAGGACTAGCGCCCTTTTATATAGTCGAAAGTTATTGGAAGGCTTGATATTTTTATAGTAAAGATCGATGTGGGTACAATGTAATTATTTTTCTTTTTTTCTTCTTTAGACCAGGGCACTTCGTATCGAAGGAGTTGTCTTAGGAACTTCAAAAGGGCTCATTCGATTGAAAATGGAAAGGGCTAATGCCCTTTTTAATAGTCAAAAATGATTGGAGGGCCACTAGTTCCCCTCCCACGCCCACCCTCCCATTTGCCCATTATGTTTAAAATATAAATGTTGCCTTAAGATTAAATCAAAATGCACTGTGTTAATGCTAATTTCCAGTAAGGCATCTCAGCAGTATCCCAAGCACGACTGAGGGTATAATTTTCAAACTTTCAGGGCTACTTAATCTCTTAAACTTTAATCAAATCAAAATAGCGTAAGTGTAACCAAGGTATCGAAGAAAGTAAACAGATTTTTTTTGCGAATGGTATCAAGTTTTCTATTACAAGTCAACTAGAGGAGGTATGAAACTAAATTTACAATCAGACGTAAAAGAAACTAGAGAGTCCCTTCATAGTGTGAAGACTGATGTGCAAAATATACAAAAAACTGTTCGTGAATTGGGAGAAAGATGCACGCGTGCGGAAGGTGATGTAAGAGAAACAAATAATCGGGTAGATACTTTGAAGTCTAAGATGGAAAATCAGGATAAACTCGTGAATGATTTATTTACACAAGTTACATCATTAAAAAATCAGTCTCTTGTGTTGCAGCATATGGAAAGAAAAAACAACATATTGTTTTGGAATGTGAGGACTGATTCTTTGTCAGATGCAAAAAATACCATTAAAAAAGTGCTGAGTGAGGGATTAGAAATAGATGTGAAGAATATTCCTCCATTTTCAGTGGTACAAGAAGCGAGTAACTTCATCAAAATCAAAGTTACAGATTATAAAGACCGATTTGGTATAACTAAAAATGCAAAGAAATTAAGAGGAAAAGACTTGCAGTTTGAAAAACCAGTTTTTATTAGTGATGATGTTAGTAGAGAGGTGCGCCAAATTAGAAAGGAATTAGTGGTGAAAAGAAAATATTTGATGGAGAGAGGTGTTGAATGCTGGATACCACCCGTGGTACCGCCGGTTCTTTCTATTAAATCTGGTGGTAATGTTGAAAAGGTTGAATGGTTCAAAGCGTTAAAATGTAAATAGTGGTTTTGAGCTAGTTATTTATAGTGTTTGGAAATTATTTTTTTTAAGAGGTTGTATGAAAAGTTATCAATTATGAAGGTTATTAAATATTGATTTGCTTATAAATGAATTTGTGAGCCATATTAAGCCCACTGAGTTTTATTTTGGGAGTTGATATGCGTATACATATCGACCGGTTTATTTTTTTGTTTTGTTTATTTTTTGTTTCTTGTGTTTATTTTATTATGATAGTTAATACGTCCTCGGATGTTGTAAGATGTAGATGTTATTTGGGGAAAGTATGGTTCTTTACTCCTCCTTTGACTTTCTCTTGCCCTTATTTGATTTTTGATCATGGTTAATTTAACCAGTAGGTTGAGGGAACTTGAAAGGAGTCCACTGGATGTGTGTGGATTGATAGATGGTGTTCTGCATCGGGACTATGATGTAAGTGAGAATGTTGGATGTTTGGATTCCCGGTATGCTTTTTTGTGTGATATGTGTGATTGGAAGAATATGAGAGAAATGAAAGTCTACAACATGAACTGTCAAGGGATAAACACATCATATGAGTTTCTTGATGAGCTATGTCTTAAAACAGAGCCGCATATCCTGGCCCTAACAGAAACCTGGCTTAAGGATTATAATTCTACTTTATTAGAAATAGAGGGTTATAATATGTACGTGCAAAATAGGGTACTACACCAACGTGGTGGTTTAGCTGTACATGTAAAAAGTGGTTTAGTGCACAGATTAGGTCAGATTTAGCGGTTAATTATGAAATGAAATTTGATTCTATAGTTCTTGATGTGAGTAATGCAAATAATAAGTTTATGGCTGTAGTAATTTATAGACCACCTTCAGGTAATGTTGAGGAGTTTATCGAACTGATTGATGAATTTTTGGGAAAGTTACCAAGTTCAAAAATACCATGTTTCATATGTGGGGATTTTAATATTGATTTAAATATGGTTGATAGAAATAGTAAGACATTTTGTTAAGACAATGTTAAGTTTTGGTTTTTATCCTGCAATTAACATATGTACACGAGTGACAGAAACTTCAGAGTCTATAATTGATAATATTTTCGTAAATATGAATTATTTATGCCCCACAGTAGTTATTAATAGTGCATCTGACCATTTTGGTGTTGCAATATCTGTACCTGGAATATTTGGTCCAAACCCCAAGAATAAAAGTGTGCCAAAGATGCCTTATATGGATGAAAATGTGCTTTTGAAGTATAAGCGGAAGCTTAAAAGTGCAGATTTTGAGTTTCTTCAGGATAGTACAGGTATTGATACCAAATTGGGTAAATGGTATGAAAAAATAAAATTACTATTTCAAGAGTGTTTGGAGTTTAAAGAGACAAAGCAAAGATATAAGTTGCCAATTAAACCTTGGATTACAAAAGGATTACTAGCCTCAATGGAAAAAAGGCAAGTGATGTATAAAAGGTGCGCGACTCAAGGTTCAGCATCTGATACAGAACCAATATAAAGAATTTAATAGAAAGTTAAAAAGTCTTTTAAGAAAGGCAAAAATTGATTACTTTGCACAGAAATTTAAAGATTATGAAGGAAGCCCGGCTAAAACTTGGCAACTGATTAAGTCGGTAATAAGCCCAAAAAGTAAACCAATAACTCCTAGTAATTTGCCGCGGGAATCGGATAGTGGTGTAGCCAATAACTTGTGTACCCACTTCTCAGAAGTAGGGATAAAAATATCGACATCTGTGGAATGTATAAATGGTGATGGTACATACCAGAATTTTCTTCCTGAAGCAAGTGATACAACCATGTATCTTCAACCAGTGAGATCGCGTGAACTTGAGGATATTTTAAAAAGTATGAAAAAATCGGCAGCTGGAATGGACTTAATAACCTTTCAAATATTTCAAAAAATTTACCCAATTATATCTAGTCATCTGTTGTACCTTTTTAATCAATGTTCTGAATTTGGAGTGTGCCCTAATTGCTTGAAAAGTGCTTTGGTTATTCCTCTGTATAAAGGAGGTGATAAGGAAGATATGAACAACTACCGTCCGATATCTCTACTTCCAATGATTTCTCGTATTTTTGAGAAATTGATTTATAGACGACTGATGGATTATTTTGAAAAAAGATGTTTTTTTTCACTCTAGTCAATTTGGTTTTAGAAAAAATATGTCTACAGAGCATGCTTTATTATTTTTGACAACATTTGTTAACGATTGCCTAGATTCAGGGTTAAAGGTGGATTCAATTTTTCTAGATATTATGAAGGCTTTTGACTGTGTTGATCATAAGATTTTATTGGCTAAGCTTGAAAATGCTGGAATTCGTTTTAAAAGTCTGAAATTGATTGCCTCATTTCTTGAAGGAAGAACGCAAAGAGTACGGCTGGGCACAGTCCTGTCAGAAGAGATGGTAGTAAAGTGCGGTGTGCCACAGGGGTCTGTGTTGGGTCCCCTATTATTTCTTGTGTACATTAATGATCTAAATGGATGCCTCAAACAACCGTCAACTCCAAGGTACACTGATGGCCCGATGCGAGCAATACTTCCAAGTTTTGCTGATGATAATCAATTTACAATGGCTGCGAAAACAGAAGCAGATTTGAAAAATGGCATGAAACAAGGAATGGTGATAATCGAGAGGTGGATGCGAGTGAACAAACTGCTTGTTAATCAGAAGAAAACAATGTTCATGTTATATGGCAGAAGTGCAAACTACTATCCATGGATTGAAGAAATTGAGTTAGTAAATGGAAGTATAAAACGGACAAGTACAGTAAGGTATCTTGGTGTAATTGTAGATGAATGCCTAAGTTTTAAAGATCATATTGCATTTATAAGTACTAAATTAGCCAAAAATGTTGGAACTCTGCGGAAGCTAAAACTTTTTTTTTTCAAAAAGGTTATTAAAATGTTATATTTTTCTCTTATTCATCCATATTTGCTGTACTGTGTTACAGTTTGGTCGTCGACGTTCACTAGCCATTTGTATCCACTCCGTGTGTTACAAAATAAAGCTGTAAGAGTTTTGACCAATGACTTATCCCAAAATTCGGTGAGATCGAGGTATCACCAATTAAAAATTTTACTATTCTTTGGTTTGGTTAAATTTTATGTAAATTTGTTTATGTATAAATTTTTTTCTAATTTGTTACCTGCATGTTTTTCGGAACTTTATAATGAAAGGGACCATAGTTATGAAACTAGAAATGTTGAATTAGTTAGAACGCCGGTTCCAGTTACTACCAGATCTAAATTTTCTATTAGGTATATTGGTCCTGAAGTGTGGAACAGGCTTCCGGCGGATCTAAAAGGTAAGAAGGTTCTTGAGGAATTTCGTGCTTCTTTGCGATGTATTTGTTTTAACCAGTATTGTAGACACGGATAAGGTGATTGATCTGGGAGTGAATACATGTTTGTGAGTGTTAAAAGAGAAAATTTTTCTTGTGTGTTGATTGAGGTGATTGTCGGTATATGAAAGGAAGCATGATGAATCATAGAATATGAGTGTTGAATTCCTTTAAGTTCCCTGTAAAATAAAAAATATATTATCCTTAGAATGTTGATTAATTGTTTAGTAGGGGTGGGGGAGGAGAGGAGGAGTCAGAGAGTATTATTTCCCCGAGGTAGTGTATTAGTGTATAAGTAGTTGAAGTGATCCTTTTTTTTGGGTCATCCCAAACACGCTAATATGCGTCGGGAGCTATTTTGATATTGTTGGTATTATATGCAGTTTTATTTTGTTAGCATTATATGGAAATTTGTATGTTGTTTTTTTGTGACCCATTTGTTAATAAAAATAAAAAAAAAATCGAAGAAAGTAAACAGATTTTTTTTGCGAATGGTATCAAGTTTTCTATTACAAGTCAACTAGAGGAGGTATGAAACTAAATTAAACACTACTCTTTGTGTCAAAATTTTAAAAAGGGTGTATGTTGTTGTTGCTGAAATTTTTTCTCCAGCATACAAATAGCAGGCCAAACTGTAAGTCTTAAAAAAACAAAAAGATTTGAAGAATTATTTTCTTTTTCCCTGAAAAGACTATGTCAATAAAAAACGAACAGAAATTAATTTAAAATTTTTTTTTTCCACAAAATAAGTTTTTCAAGGAAAAGTAAAGAACTCCATTAAACCAAAAATGAGCAAAAATAAAATCAAATAATCTACCAAATGTGAAACTACCACAAACCAGCATCGATAAATAAATGAAACACAAAACGAACAGAAATTACAATAAATAACCGAGTTAAACTCAAAACGAACAGAAATTGACATGAGTAGGGCTCAAAACCCCTATGCCTTCCCAAATACAAATGAATGTGCATTGTCGATTTAATATACATATATTGATATTTAGTAATCAGAATGTTAGTATTATTTGATTTATTAAAGTTACAAAAGTAAATACATTTATATTTTTTCAGTAAAGTGCAAATTATGTTCTGGCCTTGGGGCCAGAAAGGCATAGGGGTTTTGAGCCCTACCTATGTTAATTTCTGCTCGGTTTGAGTTTGACTCGGTTATTTATTGTAATTTCTGTTCGTTTTGGGTTTCATTTATTTATCGATGCTGATTTGTGGTAGTTTCACGTTTGGTAGATTATTTTATTTTTGATCATTTTTGGTTTAATGGAGTTCTTTACTTTTTTTCGAAAAACTTATTTTGTGGAATTTTTTTTTAATTAATCAAAGTAAAAAAATGGGTTTGTGTCAACCTTGGAGTTTTATTATCTAACGTTTGAACTATTTTTAACAAAACGGCTATCTCAAAATTTTATCAGATGGGTTTGGGGAAAAAAAGGCATGGGGGGACTAATTGCCCTTCGATCTCTTTTGACTCTTTAAAAGTGAACTAGAACTATCTATTTTCAATCAAATGAACCCTCTCTGAAGTTCATACGAGCATTCCTTCTATAAGAACCATACCATAACTTACATGCCCCCATAACTATGCCCCCAAAGCATAACTTACAACGCCTTTCCCCAGGTCCTGGGGGGTTGTGTCGACCCCGGAGTTTTGATATCTGATGTTTGAACTATTTTTAACCAATTAGTCACCTCAAAATTCTTATCGGGTGGGTTTGGGGAGGAAAAAGACGTGGAGGGAGGAGGGGCTAGTTGCCGTCCGATCTTTTTGACTCTGGGAAAGTGAACTAGAACTTTTAATTTCCAATCGAATGAGCCCTCTCTGACGTTTATACGAGCATCCCTTTAATAAGCACCATATACGACCCAGGACATAACTTACACCGCCTGCCCGTCGGGCCCTGGGGGGTTGTATCGACACCCGAGTTTTTGTTATTTGACCTTTGAACTATTTCAAAAAAATGGCTATCTCAAAATTTATATCGGATGGGTTTGGAGAAAAAGGGAGGGGAAGGGGGTTAGTTGCCCTCCGATCTCTTTTGACTCTTAAAAATTGAACTATAACTTCCAATTTCCATTCAAATGAGCCCTCTCTGAAGTTTATACGAGCATCCTTTTCATAAGAACCATATATGCTCCCAGGGCATAGCTTGCAACGCCTGCCCCCGGGCCCTCGGAAGTTGTGTTGACGCTGGAGTTTTGTTATCTGACCTTTTAACCATTTTTATCAATATAGCTATCTCAAAATTTTTATCGGATGCATTTGAGAAAAAAGGGCATGGGAAGGGGGAGGGGGCTAGTTGCCCTCTGATCACTTTTGACTCTTAAAAAGGGCACTAGAACTCTCGATTTTCAATCAAATGAACCACCTCTAAAGTTTATGCGACGACCTCTTCCATATGAAGTGCCTCTGGAAAAAAAAAAAATAAATAAATGATAAAATATTGGAGTCGTATGGCCTTCACTATAGGCAACGCTAGAGCGTTGCCTTAAACAGCAAAGACAGGTAATCTATTATAGAGATGCACTTGGATGTACAGGGTGTCTTCGAAACATAACCATTACCTCTATAATAATAATAATAATAATTTATTTATTACCCACTATAAAAAAGAAGTGGAGTACATAAAAAAAAGAAAAAAAAAATAATAATAACAAAAAAGCACTCGCACACTTAACAATTATTTACATAAAACGACGTAAATTATGGTGCGCAGTAAGACCTGCAGATAACGACAGCTTTCCCGCAAGCACAGTCACTTTTTCACGTAAATCAGGGAGGCCGAATTGCGATATTAGATGCCGGTTCCGGAACCACGGAGGGAGGCACAAAAGGTACCGAGAAAATTTAAATGTTAAGTCCGGATAAATTTCAGATCTTTAGGCTTCAGAATTGGAAGAAAACCAGATAAAAGAAAGAATAGAATGATCGCAAAACGAAGAATATAATTTCCCAAGCGCTTTTCTATTGTACCTCCCTCTATTTGCAACAACTTTTGAATTTCCTATCTGAATTTTTTTTCTTTGCATTAGAAAATGTCAGAGCCCGAAGTTTTCTGAGATTATTAGTAATGTGAAGACCAAGCCACTGAAAAGAAGAGACACAGGGAATAGAGAAAAAACTAAAGTTAAGAGGGAGACTCGCACTCGAATTAAATGAAGTATATTCGCACTTGTCAACGTTCAACATAAGCCCAATCCATCTGAACTGGTCTGAGATCCAGCTGACAGAATGTGAGAGCCCAGCCCTAGAACGACTGACAAGGAGAACATCGTCCGCATAAGCAAGATACGAGACATCAATTCCATCAGAAATGAAAGTCGAAGGCAAAGATGAAAGGATAGGAGCAATACATACCTTAAAAATAGTTGGAGAAAGCACACCACCTTGACGGACCCCACGCCGAAGAAACACCTTTGAATCAGAAACTACTGCATTACATTTTACCCGAATAAAAGAGTTAGAATACCAGTACGGTAACAAAACAACAATAGAAAGGTTAATATTATTGGAAAAAAGTGAATAGAGTGCATGTGAGTGGACAATACTATCGAAAGCTTTCGAAAGATCAAGAGCACAGATATGAAGAGGAGATTTATCATTAACAGATTGCAACAGGAGGGAAGCTAGAACACGATGGGCGTGTTGACATCCCAGCCTTTTTTGAAAGCCAAATTGGTTTTCACCAAAATTAACATTTTCGGAAATGAAAGGGAGAAGAATATATTCAAAAATTTTGCTAAGATTGCGCGAAACAGTAATTGGTCGATAAGAACTACACTCTGACGAATTTTTTCCACGCTTCAAAACCGAGGTGACTGTGCCACAGAGAAAGCTTTCGGGAACCATAAAAGTAGATAAACACATCTGAAACAGTAGCTGAAGGTGATCTATCAAAGTAGGGCGAACTACTTTTAGATGATAAGAAGAAATTCCGTCTTGATCAACAGAGCTAGATTGCATATTCTTAATAGCTTGATCAATATCAACAGTAGAAACTGGTAATACATTACTCTGAGAAATACGATTGGGCAAACACGACTCAAGAAGGTTACTAAAAAGCTTTTCAACTTCCCGGTTCACCTTGCGGAAAATATCATTATAATACGACACCCAAGTATGAACTGCTATAGGACTTTCAGAAAACTCACTACTAAGCTTATCCGAATTCAGAACATGAGACCACTCCTTTCTCGACGCAGGAAAATCAAAACCAGATACCCTAGACTGCCATAAACGTTTTTTATAAGCACGCTTGGTAGTTTGCTTCAGATCGAAGACAACTCGATTTGGCCGACCGCAAGTCACCCATATTCGTAGCCAAAACTTAGCTTTATTCTTTACAACTTTTAATTCTGGGTCCCAAACCCATTCTGGTTTAATGCTATTCCTCGTTGGATTTTCGGCGGTAATTAAAAACATAGCCTACAAAAACCCCCACATCATTTGAAACCCACTAATTTAAACAAAAACACTTGCAAATGTTCAACATTTGGGTTCTACATGAAGAATGAAGCATATTCTGTCTCAATTTTTTTTTTTAAAGAAAGCTTCAGCTCAAACTTACGGGCATTTTAAAGGCATAAATTTAACTTGACTTTATACAGAGTAGGCTTATGTTGCTTTTAACGGGTAAGTTTTTTTAGTTTTTTTTTTTTTTTAATTTGTATATAGAATACAAATTTCACTGTGATTGTTCTGTGATTCGAAATTTTGGAGCCACCCTCGGTACCTCCAATAAGATATGACAAACCCCTTCTAGATCCGTTTAAGCCTTTCTTCAAGGCCTAAGAAACATGCTTAAAACAGTTTAATA
>JAQQPU010003496.1:41204-58540 GCA_029168905.1 Artemia sp. Kazakhstan ARC1039 | reverse complement strand
AAAAAAAAAAAAAAAAAAAAAAAAAAAAAAAAAAAAAAAAAAAAAAACTATAAAATAGTTAGCTTAGAAGCGAGCCTAAATTAATAATAAGAATAAGACAAAAATTGTAGGAATACGATTTCTTCTTCTTACGTTTAGGAGAGTTCTTTAAAACGTTCCTGTAGTCATCGTTTCTTGGTTGTACTTTCAGCTCAGCGCATGCATAAGCTTCTCCTGCAGAATTTCTGGCCAAAACTTCGACTTTGCCATTGTCGTACTGCCTTGTTTTTGGTATGTCAAGATGCCACATACCGTCGTAGGTTAGCTTGTATCGAGTTCCCTAAAATGAAGAGCCTCTTTATCTTTTTATTCTGCTGTTGGATTTTCGCAAATATTTACAGAAAAGAGCGAAACTTTAATAGTTCACAAGCCCCCAAAAAAGGAGTATCTAGTATTTTTACAATCTTAGAAGCGGACAAGAATACAGTTTTATGTGTTTTTTTTTAGAGAAAAGTTTTCGTTTCCGAGGACTTAGACAAATAAACAATCTGTAAGGATTATAGATCATAAATTATTCTTCAATTTTCTATCAATATTTAGTATATACCCTTACAGAACAGTTTTAGAACCTAGTAAGTATGTAATGCACAGGGGCGAATCTATAACATTTTCATTGGGGGGGGGGGGGGCAAGAGGGGTCTACTTTTGAATATTCAAGGAGCATGGGCTATGTAATAATTTTTCTCCACATTACTGAGGGGGGGGGGCAACTGCCCCCCTTGCCCCTCCCAAATGACGCCCCTGATAATACACAAAATCATGTTAGACATCTTGAAATGCAGTGACTAAATACACTTTTTTGTAAATTATGGCCTTCCGCTACCTATCGTTTTTTTAAATTAAAACACCTCTGCAAATCCAACCAGTGAAAAATGACCCAACACTTCTATATTTTGTGTAGTTTTCTTTGAAAATGTCAGCAAATGAAGACTCATTTCCTTAAAAGTGTTGCATGCGTCAACCCATTGAATGTAGCAGTTATAGCCAGATTTCAACTTTTACATTGTTCCTGTCAATGGGATCGATTCACGAAAGTCCTGAGGAGGCAAAATCTACTTTTCAAGATCTAAGAAGGGGGACGTCTTTTTTTTCAATATAAATACCAAAAGGAATTTTTTAATCTTATGCGTCAAAATTCTTTTTTTTTTGTATTTTTGTTGGGTTTTTACAAATCAAACAGAATTTCAGGCGGATGGGGGGGGGTCAAACCCAGCAACCCCCCCCCCCCCTCTGGATACAGTCTTAGCCTGTATTCAATGGCCGCATTTGCATATGTAGATTTAGTTCATAGAAGGTAAGAGTAACCAAGTGTTATAATTAAAGGAAAACCTGTTTATTTTCTTAGCTCACAGACTATTTGACATAATTCGATGTATTAAATCCCAACATAAAATTTAGGAAGTGAGGTACCGCGCGAAAATGTGAGAGATTTCTTTCTGCGCTAGCAAATATTTAACCTATGCACTATAAACTAATCTAAAATTAGGCCGGCTGTAAAAAATACTGAAATATTATTCTAAAATTATCAAATTATAAACTATTTTGTTAACCCTGTATTCCTTAGATAAGGCATTCTAGATCAAAGAATTTAGAATCTGATAAGAGAGGACTGGCATCGCTGGCAGTGCAGCGTTGCCTAGCAGAGTTGTAAATGTCAAAAATATTGTTCATTTTAACGTACTAAAATTCAGCCTTCAACTAATGGTCATTTCTGAAATTAGGCGAATCATTTATCTAAACTGTTTTTACTGATTATTAAACAATTAGGGGTGGATTAGCATGCGTATCATTGAATAGATTAAAATAGAGTTTTTACGCGAATATATACATTGTCCCTTCTCGTAGAGTTAATATCTCTTCCTCATAAATAAGATTGGCAATTAAGAAGCAATGAGCAGTGAATAACAATGAAATAAAAGAAATAAATACAAAATAGCAGGAGAAAACAGCGCCAAAAGACGAGCAACATTAACAGACTTTATGCGCATAAAATAAAGAATAAAAACAAAAATAATTGATGGGGACATTTCGGATAGTCCAAGAATATAGGGAAAATAATCTGAAAAACTCAACCTACGTTCATAACGGCATGACCATTAATTAGCCACATAACACGTGGCCTTGGATATCCTGTCACACGGCAGCAGAAACGAGACATCTCACCTTCGACCACCTCCATACTTTCAGGTTTTGTGACAAATGCAGGTTTCACTCGTACCTTTTCACCTTCTTCGGGTTCCTCGGGCACTCTGAAAAAATTTACATGGAACTTTACTAAAAATCATCGCTTATCAGCCAGGGCGATTGCAAACCCAGGTGGATCGTTATCCAATGGATAAAGTAAGGGAGTCAGCCAGAAAAAAACTAAACACTTATGCAGCAAAGAACATTTTGCTTCTTAAATCATAATTTATTTTATCATTAATAAATATACATAGACAAAGAACGGAAAAAAACTTTTGAAAAAGGCATATATGAATCAACAACTAATAAGATATTATGTCCTTACGAATAAAACATAAACTCAAGCTCAAATTATAATTTAAATTATGAAAGGGGTCGTGTTTTGACTCATTTTAGTCGCATTGCAAAGGCTGTAAAACTACACTAAATTGTAGCAAAGAACACGAAATAACTGTGCAAATTTAGTGAAAAAATTATAATGAGTAAAAATAAGCTTAAATAAACAAAATCTAAAGCATAATTTTTAAGACCGAGTTGGCTGTTAACGGCAAATAAGTAAAGCATAGGTAAAAACTACTATTTTTGAATATAGTGCAGGACACATCTATAGAGCATGTCAATTGTACATTTTCTTGATATTTAGTCTTCGTTGGTTTGTTTTGTGGACTTTTAGTATTCATTTGCAATGTTTTTCAGTTTTTGAATCTGTATTTACAGTTTATCAATGTTTTCTTTATCCGGAGCAAAAGAAATCAGTCCCAATATTAACTATAGTCTCGCTATCATGAGCCTAATCCCATCACCCTTTATTTTTAAAGCTTAAATTTTTCTTATAGATTGCATATAGCTCAGTTATTGCATATAGCAAATCTAAATTATTGAATTTGTCTTTATTATTGTATCGGGCAAAGACAAAATATTTTCCAAAAACTCGTTCTCTTACACCTTATTTCTCCTCCAAGTCTGGAAGTTTTAAGATTTCTTTTTTATTCCCTTTCATAATCATGAAATAGTTTATCTAGCAGATTTCAGTCAACAGATTTATAGTCAACAGTTTTATAGTCAACAGATTTATAGTCAGCAGATTTATAGTCAACAGATTTATAGTCAACAGATTTATAGTCAGCAGATTTATAGTCAGCAGATTTATAGTCAACAGATTTCAGTGTGCTGAGAAACGGATAATTAGATTCTACCTCTATGATTGCCTTAGTCGGTAAAACCCTACAAATCACTGACTTTCAGTCAGTGACCGAAGTTGGAAAACAATCGTGTGAGTTATGCAATGGGTATTTGAAGCCAGGCCAGCTATAGAGTACACTCAGTAGGTATAATTAAAATGGTGACAAATGCCATGCATAATTTTGGTTTGTCTACCCTGTTTTGTTTCGCGGCAGAGAAATCGAGTTGAAACTGTGACGAAATTTTTTTTTTAATTATGTTTCAGGGGGAGGGGGGTCAGGACAAAATGTATTTTCTTTGGTCCTCACAAGAGAATGTACGCAACGTTTTCGACAGGCTTTTCGAGTACTTTCAAATATCATAATTTTAATTAAATATTATATCATTATTATAATACATAAATAACATTATATTATACAAATATTGTGTTATAAATATTATACATGAGTATCCTATTATTAATAATTTTAATTAATATAAATTGTAATATTAATAAATATTACAATATTAAGAGGTCAAAGGTGTCAAAAACACATTCAAAATATTATGATCCTTATGGTCTCTCAACGTTGATGATTGCAAAAAGTGAACTGTGTATAGTCAACTACCTGTGAGGGTGTAAAAAGGGAGACTTTGCGCAAAATGCAGAAAACTAGCTTCGAATTGAACCTTTCTGGTAGTAGTATCTGTGTCTGTGTGTGTCTTGCGTAAACATTCAAAAAGGTTCTTTTGGAAAGTTGTAGATAATCATGGCAGACATGATAGAAAATCGCAGGCAAGATTGTATTAATTCTAAGCCGGTCATTACTATCTGTTTTTGGACAGTTACCCTGTAAAGATATTTGTTATGGTAATGACAGTAGTCAATTGCGGCTTTCAATAAGCGTGGGCGCTTCGAAGAGTTGAGGATATTTGTTAATTGCTTTCTAGAGGAACAGTATAAACACTGCTGTAAGAGCTCGTTTGACTGAACGTATATCAAGAAATAGACTGTGCGAAAAGCGTCATTTGATCCTATTTTTGGGGGCTAGCTTTGTTTGTTTTCTGCTTTCGTTTTATAGCAGGTCTTTCTTTTGTTTCAACAGTATCACAACTAAGTATAACAAAAACAAAAAACAAAGTATCACAACAACGATATTTGGCAAATGAGCTACATTACAACTGTGTTGAGCGTATGTCCACTCGGCTTACAATCAGTTCTTTTTTTTTTCTTTTTTTTTCTCTTTTTTTTGCATACGCTAGCTTTATAAACACCGTGATCATAGTGCGCAAACTTGTATTTCAAACAACAAAAAAGGAAGGAAAAGGGTAAATATCAGGAGGAGGAAAAATCCTCCGGAAATTCAGAATTGTTCTGAGGAAATGATCATAAATATTGCATGGTAAAAATTCCAAATGACATAAATTTTGTACTATTCTAAACAACATACTCTTATATTTGGCTGATTTTCATAGATTTGTTCGAATAAATTAGTTTTCTCTGAATATCAAAGAGCAGAGCTAGCAAATTATCACCAGAAACAATTAACACTTATCAGATGCAATTATAAATTATGCATCACCGTGCCTCCAAAGGACCAGAGTGAAAAAACAAGATTACTTACCTTTGCCAAGCAGCCTCCATTTCGCGAATCTTTTCAACACTCTGCATTCCCTTTGGTAGCTGACTTTCATAAATAATACCAGGCTTACCAGATGTTTTAATTACAGCTTTAGTTTCATCACTGCCGTAGAGGTTGGTGGCGCGACACACGTATTCGCCACTGTCCTCAGGGTAAACCCAACCAAAGTTCATGGCAACGTAGCCGAAGTCATAAATAGGTGTGAATCGGTTCTCTGAAAAAAAATTAAACTGGTTATATTTAAAATAATTCATGAATAGATTTATCTGAACCAAAAAGTGCTGCCGCATAATAGTTTGTAAGATTATTCAGATTAAATATAATATACAAAACAAAACATTGTTTTTTCACAATACTTAGAACTTCTCAGAACCAAACCAAAACTGTTCTACTAAAAATCAAACTCCGTTTCGTGTAAGCTAATGTTCACTATACATTAAAGCTTTATTTGTACCTCGCAGCTTTACGAATTAAAGGATAGCTACCTGTAGTCTTTCAAGGAAAGTCCAATTCCATAACTATGATAATTTATATAAAATTATAATATTATATAGGTTTTCTTAATATATTCTTATACCAGTCCAAATATTCGACACATTAAATGAGAGAAAGGTTGAAAAAGGACACGTTCTGCGGATTATTGATGACAAATCGCTAAATATCGTCTTTTTCGGCCAACCTTGAGGGCCCTAAGGAAAAGCAGTTCGTCCTGAATCGGGTTGGAGGAGGTCTCATGGAAGCATTTAAGGGGAATTGGAACTTCTTGGGGGGGGGGGCTAAGAGGGGGCTATAAATAGAGTGGAATGGAGGAGGAGCGTGCGTAGCTGGGTTGACCCAATACGGCTTGGTGCTGCAGTAAGATTTTCTAGACAGTTTAGTTAAAATAGCCTTTTTTTATCAGTCATAGAACAATTTCAGTGCTGTCATAGATGCACCACATACTGGTTGCACAAATTGACGATTTTCCAGTAATGGCAATTGCAGTTTTTTTTCAAGCAAATAATAATAAAATAAAAATAAAATAATAATAAAGAAACAGCCAAACTATCACCTCAAACTAAACAGGACAAATCAACCGATCTTTATGGATGCAAATCACAAAGATGGGTCCAATGCAACCTGCCATTCAGTTTATCAATATATACATTATATAAGTTCAGTCTAACTTTTCTCACTCTTCGCCGGTCTGCCAAACTTATATTTTCGATAATCCTTATTAGGAAAATGTAGAAACTCCACTCCATCCAGGATTGTCCCCCTATGTATGCGATGTTGCACCAATATTCAGTAAATATACGCAAAGGAACTTACTGAAAGGTAAAGGCTTCCCATTTAGGAACCATTCAAGTTTCATATTTGGATCGCCTACTGGGGCCAGCTGAGCTTCAAACTTCGTAGATTGCATTTCAACGAGTTCAAGTTGATCTTTAATATGTATGACGAACCTTTAAAAGAAATTAAAACAATAAATAACGAATAAAGGTGAAAATTGGCATAAGCTACGACAAATAAATTGATAAACATGCCCTTCAGAAAGAACTTGGGGCACGCCTAGCATTTCCATGTGTCTTTTTTAGCTCTTCACGTAAAGCAGTCTCTTCTATGATGTCTGTTTACAACCAATGTTAGCAAATAACTACCTGTATATTCTCCTCGCCGACCCCAGGAAATAACGCCGCTTATATAGTGTATTAAGGCAACTGAAGGGGCAACAGTGCCGATAATTATAAAGGATGGCGCTATTGGAAATATTCTCTAAAATTGAAGCATCAAAAATTGACTGTCCAGTGAAAGAAGTCAGTTAATTTGCCCCCAACCATGAATTGCACTCCTGACCGAAGGCAGGGGATCAGGAGACCGGTACCTGCACTGCGCAGACGGTTTGTCAGCATGCAAAAAAAAAAAGTTTAGACTGAAAGAAGTGGATTGCCACTTTTCTGAAGCCTTAGTATGAAGTCAAAATTTTAATTACAATAACTCACCGATAGCAATACCTGATTTAAGTGCTTTCAGCAAGAGCTGTTTACAGTGAGGGATATATCTAGCATCATTTAAGATCTAAAACTCAATTCTTTAGAAATGGATGCCCAACAAAAGCAAATTACATTCATTTTACTTGTTTATAACCCTCCCAACTCCGGAAAAACGGAGTCAAACACCAAACTGATCCTGTTCCTTCTATACAAATGCTCCTCCCCCATAAAGCAGACATCATTTTGGACCTATTAAATAAGGTAAACAGAATAGCCTAAAGTCAATGAAAGCAACAACAACCGGCAACACCCTCCCCCCACTCTAATAAAAAACGTGTCCTTTCCTAGCTGATTGGCTAGGATCAATCCAAAGAAAAATCCCAAGCTAGACCCTTAGGGCAATTTGCATAATTGTTAGTTCTTTTTTGTCTGGAAACTACAAGTGTCAGAGGTGAAATTAAAACTTTTTAACTGAATATAATAGCTTAGTATTTCTGCAGTTCGTACTTCTACAATTTTTTTATGTCTTGACTTCCTCAAATCCAACCTTTTCGGTGAGTGAGATTTCGTTCACTAGTTTTAGTTCACAATTATAAGACAAAATTCAATTTTAATCACCCTCCGCCCATACAGAATAACACTTTTTGTGATTGCCATTGCTCCGAACACTAAAATTTGCACTCAAGTTTATGGCCTTTGTCTATACTCAATTTATGACCAATCAGCTATCTTTTTTCGTGATTATTAGCTCAAGAATTTTAAATTCTCCGAGCATAACCAAAAAAATTCGCCGATCCTTGAAACAAAGAGTCTGTGAAGGACTCTTTTTTAGGTGTCTACAGGTTCCTTTAATTTTCATCTTAATGAATTTTTTTGTGTATCGACGCTGCCCGTCCACTTTTGGAGCATCTTGCATTTGTAGCCTAAATGTATAGGCACATACAGGTTTGACCTTTAGGGTAAGAAACGGAGGATTGTACAAAGGTGGGGGGAGAGGGAAGAGAATCTAAAACTTGAAATAGGTACGATCTTAATAATTTTTCCAAAAGAGAGGGATCAATATCAGGAGCGGGCTGAGCCCTCTCCCTGTATGGACTTATATTGGTATTTAAAAATAAATAACCTTACCTTGGAGGCTGTTTTCTATCCGCATCGTAAATATCATCTTCTGTAAGGTGAATTTCAGATGTATACTTCTTCAAAGCAGCCTCCATCTGAATTAGGGCTTCTGATTTCTTCATACCCTTCGGCAGCTGATTATGCATGATGATTGCTGGGATCTTCTTGCAGGATACAGTTGCAATAGTCTTATCTGTTCCAGCTGCATTTCTAGCAATACAGACATATTCACCATTATCTTCGGGATATGTGTAGAGAATATCGAGTGAAACAAAGCCCATTTCGTAAACTGTCCGGAAGCGATGTCCCATTTGCAAAGGCTGGCCATTAAAATACCACTCAATTCGAAGACGGGGATCATTTTTAGGTGTGATACGACACTCGAAGTGAGTGTTTTCTCCCTCATCTACATTTAGAGACTGGATATGAGTAATGAATTTTGGTGGTTCAGCAGGAGCATCTTCAGCAAACGGTGTTGATAGAGGGCCACGCTCAAGCTCCTTTAGCTTAGCACCTGTCATGCCATCTGGCAATTGACTCTCAACATCAATGTTACGCTTAGACGTCATGGTAAGAGTAGCTTTTGTTACTGCAGTTCCCCATTTATTAGTTGCTCGACAAACATATTCTCCAGAATCTCTCTCAAATGTCCAGTCCATATCAAGAACAACAAAACCAAAATCATCAAGGGCATGGATCCTCGAACCCAGATCTAAGGGACGACCGTTATGGTACCATTCGACCCTCAGAGTAGGGTCATTGGTTGGCTCAACACGACACTCAAAGTGAACAGGAGAACCCTCGGGGTGATCAATGATAGAATTCAGTTCCGTCACAAAGCGAGGAGGGTTTTGCTTCTCATCTTCAAGTGGCTGCTCTTCCCGTTTCCACAAAGTTTCTTCAAGCTTGAGAATTGAATCATTACCAGTTTTAAATTTCTGTGGCAATTGAGGATCAAGAACAATACTTTGCCGACCTTTTACGACCAGCTTACAGGATACACTAGCCTCTCCATGTTTGTTGGCTGCTTTGCATGTGTACAGACCTGAATCTCGCTGATAAACTCCAGATATTTCTAAAATAACAAAGCCAAAGTCACTAATTGTCCTGACACGGGAGCCAGAGCCAAGCGGTTTGCCATTATGGTACCATTCCACTCTCAGACTAGGATCATTCACCGGTATAACCTTGCATTCAAAGTGCGCAAAACCATTTTCGGGTAACTGTAGATCACTGGGACTTGTCACAAACTCGGGAGGCTTTCCAGAGTCATCCTCAAGAGGAAATTCGCCCGGATGAGCCCCAAGACCTTCAAGTTCCGCAATCCTTTCAATTGTGCGCTCCATTCCTTTGGGAAGTTGAGATTCAAGGATAACATTTCTCTTACCCGAGCATTTAAGAGTGGCAGAAGTAACAGCAGACCCATAGTCATTTGTAGCTCTACACTCATAGACTCCTGAGTCTTCAGGATATATTGGGGAGATTTCAAGAATAACAAAACCAAAGTCGCAGAAAGTTCGGATCCGTGAACCAGTTTTAAGTGGCTTGCTGTTATGGAACCACTCGACTTTCATTCGTGGATCATCAGTTGGTGTCAATTTTCCTTCAAAATGTGCATTCTCTCCTTCTTTAAGCCCTTCAGTGTTACTTAGTGGAACCGTAAAGACAGGAGCAGCGCGTTTAGTCTCTTCTGTAGTGGCTTCTCGTCTTAGGTAAGACATATCTTCCAAATTTTGAATCTTTTCCAATCCAGCTTGCATATCGCTTGGAAGCTGAGAATCAAGGATAAGTCCAGCTTTCGATACGCATTTTAAGTTCGTGTTTGTAACGTCTTCTCCCAGCTCATTTACAGCACGGCATTCATAAACACCAGAGTCTTCTGCATAGCAATACAAAATATCTAATATAACAATACCAAAGTCATGGAAAGTCCTAAACCGATGACCAGTGGTAAGTTTCTTTCCATTAACATACCATTCAACATTAAGCTTTGGATCATTAACAGGAGTCAGCCGAGCTTCGAAGTGAGCTGACTGTCCTTCGACAAGTTGCACAGGCTGGATTTGGGTAACAAAACGTGGAGCCTCAGTAACAGGAGAAAGAGGGGTTGCAGGTGCAAATGGTTGCTCTTCTAGCTCACGAATTCTTGCAAGGGAGTCCGGCTGTAAACTCTCTAGGTATACACCACCTTTACCAATGCATTTAACCGTTGCACGAGTGCAGTCTTCCCCAAATTTGTTAGAGGCCTTACACACGTATTCTCCAGAATCGTGGCTTTGCACATATGCAATATCAAGAACAACAAATCCAAAATCTGATACAGTCTTAATTCTGGATGACATTTTCATTGGTTTTTCATTATGGAACCATTCGACTTTCAGATTCGGATCATTCGTAGGTACCAGTGTGCATTCGAAATGCGCAGAGTCACCATCTCTTAATTTTTCAAGGCTCTTAATTTGGGTCGTAAATCTCGGTCTTTGTCCAGATGTTAGGTCAACGCATTCTAAAGTTACTGATATTTCGGCAGTACCATACGCATTTGTAGCACGGCATGTATAAATGCCACTATCAGCGATCTTTGTTCCAAGAATTTCTAGGACAACCATACCAAAGTCATATACTGTTCTGACACGGCTGCTAGCGGGCAACATTTCTTCATTGTAAAACCATTCTACTTTCATAGTTTGATCACCAACTGGCGTTAAAGTAGCTTCAAAGTGAGCAATCTCTCCTTCACTTAGGTTGCTGACGTTCTCAAATTGACTTGTGAAAACAGGTGCATGACCTTCTGTTTCAGGTGTCAAACCTTCTTGATGCAACAGACTATCTTCAAGGGCTTGAATTCTTTCTAATCCTTCTGCACCTTTCGGATGTTGCGTTGATTCAATCAGCCCTGCTCTGCCTGAGCAGTATACAGTAGTTGAGGTAAAAGCCTCTCCAGCTTTATTTGAAGCACGACAGGTGTAAACCCCCTGATCTCTTGTGTAAACGTCAGTTAAATCTAAAGTTACAAAGCCAAAATCATTATTGACTTTAAATCGGGAAGCATGATCTAGCAGCTTGCCATTAAAGAACCACTCAATCTTAAGATTAGGATCTTGCTTAGGTTCTACATGACATTCGAGATGTAAGGGTTCTTCTTCACCCAAGTTGAACTGCGGTTGTAAGGCAACAATAAATTGTGGTTTGGGAAATTGCTGTTCGGTTCCTGACTCTTGTCGCTGATATTTGGAATAATAAGCAGCTTCGGCCTTTTCAATTTCTTCAAGACCGGCTTTACCTTGTGGATGCTGGGTGTCCAAATATATATTAGATTTACTACTGCAACGAAGTGTACCTGTAGATACAGCACTACCTTTGCTGTTGATTGCTTTGCAGGTATATACCCCGTTGTCTTCGGGGTATACGGAGCTTACGTCAAGTGACACAAAACCAAAATCATAAGTAGAGTTGAATCGAGCAGCAGAAGGTAGGGCTATTCCATTTACAAACCACTCGATCTTCATGGTTGGATCTTTAGATGGCTCCACTTTACATTCAAAGTGAGCAGTATCAGCTTCGTTACATTCGACATTATTAAGATGTGATATGAAAACTGGGGCTTCGTAAACTGCCTCGGCCTCTTCTTTTCGTCTTTCCCTTGGAGCTTCGAGATCGGCGATTCTAGAAAGGGCCTCAGGGCGCTGAGCGTTACCAATTAGCCAATCACGTCCCTCCACTTTAATTGTACAAGTGGTTATTGCTTCACCAATTTTGTTCACTGCCTTACACATGTAAATACCGGAGTCATCAGGTCTCAGACCTAGTATGTCGAGGCTCACAAGACCGAAGTCAAAGGTGGTTCTGATTCTTGATCCCAGGTTGAGTTGGATACCATTCTTATACCAATCAATATTGAGATTAGGATCGTTCTTAGGCTCAACTTGACAATCTAAATGAATACTTGAGTTCTCCACAAGTCGTTCATGGCTAGTCAACTGCGTGGTGAAATGTGGCGCTTGCGTTATACCTGCTTCCACAAATTCATCAGGTCGTTGATTCATTTCGGCTTCCTTTAGCTGAATTCTTTCCCATGCATTTGGCTGTTGTGCATCACCAAGAATGGAGCCTCGAGCTCGTACTCGCATAGTAGTTGTGCTAACCGCTTCTCCAGCCCGATTTATTGCTTTACACATGTAGACTCCAGCATCTTCAGGGATACAATTGTTGATGTCAAGGGTAACATATCCAAAATCATGATTAACTCTAAAACGGCTTCCCATTTTGAGTTCAACACCATTAATATACCATTCAAAGCGTAGAGATGGATCACCAACAGGGAGCACTCTGCATTCAAAGTGTGCATGTTGCCCTTCACTAACTTCGGATGGACCAGTAAGTGGAGCTGTAAATACTGGTTTATCAAAATATTTATCTTCCATTTCAGGGGCACGTCTATATTCACGGTCTTCAAGCTCTTGAATGCGCTTCATACCTTCACTATGCAATGTCTGAGAGTCAATACTAGCTTTTGTTTTGATACGAATTGAGGCAGTTGTTACAGCTTCACCCAACGAGTTTGTTGCTCTACACATGTATACACCCTCATCGTCAGGACGCAAGTAGCTTATGTCAAGCGCAACATAACCAAAATCGTGAGTGCGTTGAATGCGGGAGCTATACTCAAGTGGCTGTTCGTTTCGGAACCATTCAACTTTCAAAGAAGGGTCACCAACAGGTATCAAACGGCATTCAAAATGTGCAGTATTACCTTCCACTGCATTGTCGACATTCTGGAGCGGCGCAGTAAACACTGGTTTTTGGAAACTGACAGAATCGGTGTAGTCAGGTTTCTGGAAACGTGATGCATCTTCTAATTCACGAATTTTGTCCATGCCTTCAGGACGCAAGGATTCATTTATTATACTACTCTTTGCCTCGACTCGGATGCTATTGCTAGTTGTTGCTTCCCCAAGATGATTAATAGCTTTAACTGTATATTCGCCACTATCTTCGGGTACCACGTGTGCAATGTCAAGAGCAACGTAACCGAAGTCAAAGGTTGTATGAAAACGAGCTGCACTTTGAAGTGGCTTCCCATTATGGAAGAATTCAACTCGGAGCTTAGGGTCATGAATTGGTTCAAGACGACATTCAAGGTGGGCAGTTTGACCTTCGTTTAACTGAGAAGAACCTTGTAGCTCAGTAATAAAGCGTGGTGCAGTAACTGGAAGCTCTGTCATTTCGGCTGGTCGAGATTGGGAATGAGATTCAAGGGCTCTAATTTTCTCCCAGCCGTCTGGATTTTGAGTGTCCAAATAGATGCTACGACGTGCTAAAAATAAAAATCAAAATTAGGAGCAAAGTAATGGAGATTCTTTTTTTTTAAGTAATTTCAAGAAGGACAGGAGAAATAAAAGATGGGAGGATAAAAATTATAAAAAAAACCCAGCAAGTATAGAAACATAAAAAAGAAAACAGAAAAGAAAGGATTTCTTGCAAATTTTAGAAGGTCGTCTAAACAAATAAGTCATATTTGAATCATGGGGTCCAGCCCATTTCTCTCTCTGCTATTTTCTTCTCTTTTTTCCCCTACCATTTTCAGTTCTGTTTTTCGGGGGATATGGAATAACCAAAAAATAGGAAGTCACTTCTTTTCAGGACCGTCTCCATTTCTGTTTCGTTTTTTCTCACTGTTTTCTCTTTTTTGTTTTGTTGAGCCCGTTGTTCGTCATGTTTCCCGTTTAGCTCGTAACGTCTGCAACATCTGTTAATACATTCCAGTTAGAACAGTATAACAGCAAGATTTGTTAAAGCGGCCGTTTTTAGGTAAAAATGGATTGTTCTTGTTTTTCGGCGGGAAAAAAATTGTTCTTGTTTTTCGGCAGGAAAAAAATTGTTCTTGTTTTTCGACATGAGAAAAAAAACATCAACATATCTTCGCTTTTTCTTTGTTTCTATTTCTGTCCCGTATTCTATTTTCCGTATTTTATCGTTTCTGTTTTAACAAAAAGAGAATGGGCACCTAGCCCTAATTTGAACGTTCCTTAATGCATTATAAATTCCTTTGCTTTATTTCCCTTGCTCAAATTTTTTCGTGCGCATTTGCACTGGCATTACAGTCGGGGTGGGGAAGGGGGGGGGGGGGGCTAAAACACCGAAGAATAAGTCTTAATTTTCCGAAACTAAAAAAAAATTAAAATTAAACGCATTATCTAAGAAATTATAAGACGCACTTTATAACCTTGAAATTTCAGGGGTAGGGTGAGATATCCCTACATCTACCTGACCTCCCCATTCTTTGCTCTTCGACAGTGAGGATAAACATTCCATGAACCATTATGATATTAAATTCGTATTGCTAATCTCTTATATATTATAAAAAAAAACTGCATGCAGTAAGGCAACAAAAATGAGAATAACACGAAGAGTGAAAATAACTAGATTCCAATTTAAGAGTCCAGACCTATGACTTCAAATTCTAACTAAAATATAATAATAATAATAATAAAAACAAACACCAACACAATGATTGAACTCTTTTTCCAGTTCGACTGCACTAAATACAGCTTAAACTGTCGCAACATCTGTTTGTTTTTAATTCAATAGCTGATTGAACCGAAGTTTTGTTTGGCTCGTAAAAAAATAGGAAAAAAGTATTTAAACAAATTTTTGGTGCAATTTAAGAGTTTGCCTGTACATTAAATTTAAAGTTTAAAATTTTTTTAAATAGTTAAATGAAAGCTATATATCGAGCAGCAAACTTTACGTTTGTAATACAGTTTAGTATTAATAAAATGATTGATTGATTGATTGATTGATTGATATGTTGAATTGTTATTCTTCTAATAATGGAATTTTGTGCCAGAAAAGTAATCAGCAGGGACGTCTTTTTTTTTGGGGGGGGGGGGGGCAGTTACCCCCCGAACAATGTGGAGAGAAAAAATTATTATATATCCCACGCCCCTTGACTATTCGGATACATACACAATAAGTTCTGTTCGTTTAAATTTTGCTCTTCATTTCCAATGAAAACTATTGTTTCTTTATTTAATTAAAACAATAGCGAGCAGAAATAAATTTAAATGGTAATTCGAACTTAAACGAACAGAAACAATCAGCAGCAGGCTGATTCTTTTCCTTTTTTTCTTTCTTTATGACTTTTTTTACTTTACATAAAGATCCATGTCTTATTCTATATCGATAAAACATACTATCGCTTATTTAATTAGAAAACTTGAATAAGTAGTTAATTCGGTTAGTCCTACGACTTGTAGGAGAGGCGGTAGTCAAAACAGAAAAATGTGCGATTTTTAGCCAAGACTTTTGAAATCTTTCCGGGGGACGAAGATCTTTCAGACAAATCTGGAGAAATACCCCTTGATGTGAAAAATGGAGGTTTTTTCTTTTAATTTTTTCAAATATTCATACCCAAACATAACTGGAACTAATTATTTTTCAGCGAAATTATGAATTAAAATTTTGTTTGCACATAGGTCAAGATATTCAAGCAGTAACTGAAAATATCTACAAATATCTATTTCCCTTTTATGTAGCTTAAATCAACCCAACTTATTTTATTTATTGCTCTAAGTCTTTACCGGAAAAGTATGATGTTTACTAAAGCAAAGTGGTCTTACAAATGTTTACTAGAGGTGTATACATCTATACATACAAAATCAGTGTTTAAATTGACTTGTGTGCATATTGGTGAATAAGCTAAACTAATTAAGGTAGAACCGAAAAAATTTACGGAAATTAACTTTGAAACTATGAGAATAAACATGAGCCAACAAAAAAAACTGAAATTGCTACATTCATAATAATATATGTCAGAGGGCAAGTGCCCGAGCACCAGTCGGACGAAATGGATAATTACAGGGGGCGAAGGCCAAGCTGCTGACCGTTGTGAGAGAAGCGAGACAAGGGAAGTGATAAAATACGTGGCGAGAGGTCATTTTGCCAGAAAAGGAGCCAGCTAAAAAAAGAAAACCTTTCTTCCAAAGGTAGAAAAAAGAAATACCTCATCAGAAAGTAATTACCTGAAACAGTGATGGTACAGGTATTAACAGCTTCTCCAAGTGCATTTGTAGCTCGACAAATGTAAGTACCAGAATCTTCGGGGTAAGCGCATAGGACATCAAGTGCAACATAACCAAAGTCATGTGTTGTTCTGAATCGATGACCTGTCTTAATTTCAACACCATTAACAAACCACTGTACTTTCAAGTTGGGGTCATTGATAGGCTCAAGGCGAGTCTCCAAGTGGGCATGCTCTCCTTCACGGAGGTTTTCTAGATTGTTCAAAGCGGTTGTAAAGTTTGGCCGTGTGATAACAACTTCTTGTTCTTCCCTTGCAATGGGAGCCACATCTTCAAGCTGACGGATCTTCTGTAGACGGGTTTCATCAAGCGTATCAAGAAGTAAGCCTGTTCTTCCTATAACAAAACATGAAGGGTTGAAAATAATGTATGCAGGATAATATTACATAAAATCAAGGTTTACAAAAGTATTGAAAGGAAAATGCATCCACACCAAAAGTATCGGTAGTCTTCATATTGAACCCCCAAACTACCAGGGTCAGAGTATATATAGGACTTTTAGTCAATAGCGTTTTCGAAGGACCCCTAAACTTACAAACGAATCTAGACAAACGCTTTAATGTTAAATCAGCCTTAAATACTCTTAATTATATATTTTTTTTTTTTTTTTTTTTACTTTTTAAGGATGTTGGTAAAAGTTTCGACTCATGATAACTTGGAGAAGTTTTAATAGGTGGTGCTAAATTATTTAATGCTAATCATTAAATCATTAAGACCGCAGTATGACTGTCCTAAACAAAGGAAGGGTATATAGTATATGAGGTATAGGGTATAGAGTATATGGAATATGATTTCCACCAGAAGATTTTTGACCTTGCTGATCAAAGACCTAGGCTTCTTTTGCAACATACCCGCAAATGTACAGTCGTCCACAGTTAGAATATGTTAACCACATGTTTCAGAAATGGAAAGCATATAACAACTTATTGAAATCACGTCCATATTAAAATATTCAATCTGCGAGCACATAACTGGAATCCCTTAAGAAAGGTAAATAAGCCCTATCCCCTCTAACTCACCCCCATCCCTAAATTTGCAAATAATAGCTTATTATGCCTCGTTTGGCCCTGTATAATCAGGGATTAATAGGCAATAGTGATCAATTTTAAATGATGAACATCAAATTCACAGAA
>JAQQPU010003495.1:24588-58543 GCA_029168905.1 Artemia sp. Kazakhstan ARC1039 | reverse complement strand
GAAGGAACATAAAGTCGTAGAAGTATAAGGCCATGTGAGAGGATACTCACTCTCTTTGAAAAGGTGTAATGCCCCTCTAGAATAGAATTATCAGAAAAACCGGAAGGAACATTAAGTCGTAGAATCGCTACGAGCTAGTCTACTTACTATATTAGCAGATAAGACCGTACAACTAAATATTAATTTTCCCCGGTCAATTTCAGTGCTCCCAAAAATAACGCCTGATAAATTTTTGTAACAAGCTTCATGCTTGAACCATACTACAATCACATCTGTAAAATTGGGCATAAGTGAAGTACCAATGATAAGTCATCCGCTTATATTGATGAGTCATCCGCTAATGTTCAACTTTTAAGCCTTAATTTTCATTATCAGAATAAGGATTTATTATAATTTTGTTTAATTAGAAAAGTTGGAATCTTGGAACAATAGTTTTCCTACCTGTTATCTGACAATAACTGTAAACTGCTCAGGAAGAAACTATTTCAATTTTCCGCTTTTGTAGTGCATTTTTGATGCTAAAATCGTTCAAGAGCACTTGTCAATTGACAGGTGTGACTCTACTATGGCTTGGGCATGTTCCTTACCGGAGTTCCCACGAAACTCGTTTTTGGGTTCTTAGGCAATTCCACAATAGGTAGAATTCCACAATAGTCCCAGATGGAAGATCAGCATCGATATCGAAAGATGAGTATCAGTATCAAAAGATCAGTATCAATATCAAAAGATCAGTATCAATATATTACCTGTTCATATGGAGATATGAAATTTGAGCCTCTTCTTAATGCTCCAAGTCGTGCAACCCAATGACTGTCAGTTGAGCTAAAAGGAAGTAAGATGCATTTTAATTTACAATTAGACCCTTATAACCGCCATTTTGGAGCTTAAATGCCTAAAAATTCTCTTATTATGTAGTCAGGTTTGAGCAGTTTTACTTATTATTTTGCCAAACAACCGATTTTGATGTTGATGTTGCCAAACAACCAAACAGTTAAAAGGATTTTGAAAAATCCGGAAAACGTCTGGCCAAACGTTCCAACGCTTACTCTATCCTTACTCTATGCCTATTTACCTTAGTTCTGCCCTAGGATGGATACTAGACTATCTATCACCAAATGAAAATGAATCATTTTTACACAATTCTGAAAAAGCTATGCCACGTTTGCCTTTCACAAGGACCATCTATCTTGGTTTTACTTTATTTAGCCATGGCTCTCAAGTTTTAATTCACTTCCACCAAGTTGATTTTAATTCAAAAATTGATTTTATTTCACGACAATCATAATTTGGACTAAAAAAATGCAGTATCATTAAAAGCATTTGAGCCTTATAGTTAGGAGATTGGATAAAAAATCCCCTTCCTTAGCCAGAGGACGGGGAAAATAAAGTTAAGAATTCAACTTGGATTTTAACATTATTTTACGTAATCTAATGCAAGTTAGTTTGTTAACATGAAGCATCTGGGAAAAATTACGAACTGGATCGTAGCGTTATTTGCCTTATGAATAAGCCACCTCAGCTAGAGTAATTCAAGAGGCGGCATGTAACATTTATTGTAAATTGAAATTCATGGTCTAACTCCTAAAATCAGTGTACTATGTCATTTGATCCGATCCTTTCACTGATCATATCTGGTTCTCAAGGTACTTGAAAGATTTAGTCTTTCCACAATGTTTTATCTACACTTTTGTCATTCATAGAAAAAAAGGAGCTTTTGATATCAAAGTTTTTTTTAATTTATTTTGGGGAAAAAATAGTCCTGGTGAGTTAAATTCAGATTTTATAGTCAACATACTACATATTAGAAACCGACCAAAAAAAACAAAAGAAAACTAATTTATACAAGATGAAATCAAGAATATACGGTTCAAAACAAACGTCGTCCCTTAAATTCGTCAAAACTTCACTAGCTACAAAACGTCACATGAAAAAAACACAATAGACAAATTAACATAACTTGATAATAAAAAAAAAATGCAACTACGACAACAACACATCTCAGTGCCATACTGCCTGTGGCAAGCACAGCTGCGGACGCTTCTGGTCCAACCCTATCTATTCAAACCTTCAGTCTTTATCCCCTCCCATGAAGTTCAAATTTTCTTTAAATCCTTTCTTTTGACCTTTTTATTAGACCGTTTTTCAGAAAGGATTTTAAATCTTTGCTCTTCCCACCCAGTTCATGGACGAGTTGGTTTTTGTTTGTCCCTTGATGGATGGCCAAAACCACAATCTTCATCCGTAAAATGTGGCCTGTACACCTTAATCTTTCTTTAAACCCAAATTTTTCTAACAGCTTATTGCATGGTATACATTCTGTCAAACAAGAACCTAAAACCATCCATAAACCTCTGGAAAACAATGCAACATATCCTCTTCGCGCTAGGTTGGAAATCCTTTGCCCGAGGGGCACGGGTTCGATTGCTGATGTGGCCAATTATTTGGTTTGAGATGGGGGTCAGTGGCGTGACTCGGTAAGCTCAACCAGAGTCAACCCAGCTTTCTAATGGGTACTTGGAGAAATCTGGGGAAGGTAAGCAGGAAGGGGGTGCAAAAGCACAGGATTGCTGGCCCCCAACCCTCCATTGCACTTCCTAGCTGAAGGGTCACAAAGCAGAGATCAGTACCACCAGTCTGGACCTTAAGGGTGTAGTGCCGTCATAAATACCTTTTTTTGCTTACATACTTGACCGCTGTCGTTATTGTGGCTTCCATTATGCCCATCTTAGTACGATGATTTATCATCCTTTTCTTACTATTTTCCAAATGTGAGAAAAGACCCTGCACGTTGACTATTGTTATTACATCTTCACTGTAATCACCATCTTTACTAATAATACTACCCAGGTAAGCTACCCTTTTTTCTCGTTTCCTTTTAACATAATGTCATTTGAATTACCACAGGCAGCCCGAAAAAACATACTAGCAAATATTTGTCCTTAACCCAATTCTGTTTAAATCTTCTAATTTGGCTACGACCCATGAAACCCCCAACCATTTAAAACCTTTTAAATTGTTATCTTTACCTAATATCTTACCGGCCTGTCTTTGATTCCGTTGACAGATATTTAACAGAAATACTCAAGAGATACGGGTTTTGCTTATCTCATGGTGGCGCAGAGGGTAGCCAAAAACAAAAATGGCCGGCATAAATGTCATATTTTCTTTATTTGTTAGAAAGTAAATACTTCAATTGAATCTCCCCCAGCAATAAACAGAGAAGCCCTGTAGAAAGCTATGTAATTTCATATGAAACTGACCCCCAGCATTTACAAAAAAATGTGCGGTTGAGACAGAAAATTATTTTAAGGTTGGAGCATCCTGAAGACCATAAAAGCTAGAAGATGAGCTATAAAAAAAAAAAAAATCATAGAAATCGATACGTTTTAATGTATAATTTGACATTTTTATTGAAAGAAATTAGATACTATACTAAGAAACTGAGTAACTAAAAACTTAATTTATTGCATTCTGCTCAAGATTTTCATAGACATATATACAAGCACAGTTGCAAATTGAATAAGCTTACTTACTTGCTACGATACAATTAATATAGACATATGATATGGGATATCCCAAGACGGAATTTAGTTTCATTTGACCAAACTCTAAAGTTTGTGCCTATGTGGCGGCTCATTGTATTAATTTCAAAATTATGCTGGTTCTTTTTCTATTCGAAATTCGGGATTTTTAGAAAAAGGAAATTCTAGAGAATAACAGCAGAACAACTTTTTAGTCTATAACTTTAGTTTAGAACTTCTAGTCTTTATTCTAGAATAACTTTTTAATAGTCGTTATTCTTTATGCAGTTATTTTTTCTTGCCAAATAGAAGCATTAAGCTATTTCTTATCCAGGGTCTTCAGAGAGGTTTTAGCCAGAATGGGTATAGTAGTAGGCTATTTGAGTCTATATGAGTCTCATCTGAATTTTGAGGACTATAATCTTCTACATCAAGATCATATTCATACCCTTTTCAACTTACCATCATTGGCATCTGTACTCTAGAAATCTTTCTATCATCATGCATAACCTAAATATTTTATCGAAACATTTAGAAAAGAAACTATCGTAAACCATCCTAGGTTTCAACACCTCAGTCCCCTCTCTTTTAGTTTAGTCCTGAAAAACGCGGAAGCTACATCCACATTACAATTGTCTACATCCATGTGGATGTAGAGCTTTATAATAATGGATTTGCAGCCATCGTAAACAAACTTTCGGGTTTTTTACTTACAAACAAACAGATGGCTGCTGTAAATTTGTTTGTATTTTTTATGTTAAATAAATTTATTTGATTTGAAAAAAAAAAATGATTTGAACTTTGAGCAAATTAATTGACTTCTAAGATACAAATCACTTACTGATAGAAACAATGGCCAGCAGATATAAGCCATCTGTCTGATACCAAAGTAGCTCCACATTGGAAATCTCCATCTTTGTAGAGAGCAGCTTGCCACGGCCAACTTCCAACTCCAGCGTTTGATCCTCCCACAATCCTTCTCCAATTAAAAAAAAAAATATAAATTAGTAAGTATTTCCTTTTAACAAACTACAATATACACGACAACCGGTTTCATAGCCACTAAGACAAGTGACAGAATAGATGGGAAATATATGATTTGAGCTATATATTTGCACATTGGGGAAAGGGAGGGGTAAAGTATAGCGTGTCTACATTCAAAATATGTTCGTCACAATTGTTCTGCATATTATGAAGTAAGAATTGTTTTCTAACTTCACACTGTCTAAATACTTTACACCCCCCCCCCCCCTAATGTGCAAATACATAGCCCAAATTATAAATTTACCATCTATTTTGTCACTTGTCCTAGTGACTATGAAACCGGTTTTCTCAGATCTAACCTAAGCTTGATTCTTGAGTGTTTTTCGTTTAATTAACAAGTACCGAATTTTACTTCTGAGATTTGCTTTGCATTTTCTGTAGATTGAAAAATACAATGAAAACTTGCTAAAATATGCAAATTATTATTTAGCAAAATAGGCATTATTATTACGCAAATTTCACAGATCTTTTCTGTCCTACCAATATAATGTTGATTTTCAAATTTTCTTGCTCCCCACTTCCCCCTATTAAGCTTTCGCTTTAGAGAGAGCAATACTCGATAATTTTTTTCGTTTTGTATCCCTGTTCAGTAATTTTGTAACCCCTTTACAGTTAACTTATGATACATGTCGCAAGTTCAAAAGGAAATAAAGTGCAATGAATTTTCGGAGTAAAGCGTCTCTTCATGAGAAGGCCAGATTAGCAGTAAAGATTAGAAATCCAACTGCTGTTAAACCCCTTTTAAACCTGCCTTCAGTTTATATCCTTGCAAGTGCGTCTTTCAATCATCTTTCCTATATTTCAACCAAGTTTAGATCATTCTCTAAGAAAAGTCTCAGTACTATCATAATTCTGCTTCGACGACTGGGTAGATCTGAAACTGATGAATCTTAAGTATCTTATCCCCTTGGTACAAGTTACAGCTGTAGGCATGTTGCGAAATTTAATGTTTCAACAGAAACATGCAACAGAAACAACAGAAACAGCGAAGTTTCTGTTCTGTAAAATTGCATGTTTCAACAGAAACATGCAACAGAAACAGTGAAATTGGCATGTCGCGAAATCGCATATTTGAACAGGAACATGCAACAGAAACAGCAAAATTGGCATGTCGCAAAAATTGCTTGTTTCAACAGAAACATGCAGCAGAAACAGCAGAAACAGTGAAATTGGCATGTCGCGAAACTGCAAGTTTCAACAGAAACATCCAATAGAAACAGCGAAATTGGTATGTCGCGAAACAGAAAACATGTGTTCTAACAGAAACATGCAACAGAAACAATAGAAACGGCGAAATCGGTATGTCTCAAGATTGCAAGTTTCAACAGAAACATGCAACAGAAACAGCGAAATTTGCAGGTCGCGAAATTGCATGTTTCAACAGAAACATATACCATAAATGCATAAACATCAAATACAAATTTTGAATTCAATTTTGGGAACGGCAATGGTTCTTTCACACTATGCCGCAGAATGTTTTACACTAACATGACTTAAGACCTTTCGTTATGTTATGTAATGTTACAGAGCAAGTTTTGTCCGTACTAAGCATGTAGGCAGTACTAAGTATACTCGAGCTCTGCTTTGAAGATTACGTGAGTTTTTGCTACGTTACGGAAAAGTTAAAAGTGCAGCAACAAGCTAGAATTTCTGGATAAGCAATTAGTAAGTTTTGAAAACTTGTTAGTAAACTTTTCCCAGAAAGCCTTTCATGCTTTATCAGAGCTAGAATGTATCCCACATTTTTGAATTTTAAATAGTTTGCTCATGATGATTGTGATTGCCGTGACGAAGAATCTGATGATGTTTACGATACCAGAGTGTGTAAGGGCTTTTTCAAGTTGAGTTTGAAATGAGACTTGATTTAACCACTTAGCATGGAAAATAACGTACATCAGGTGAGAGAATCTTAGAAATTAAAAATTACCTTGCTCTTCCAGCTGTTGCCCGAGGTCTCATTCCACATTCAAGCTGCTTGCATTGGATCTTGAAAACTTCTCTTTTAGCACAGGTTGTTGGACGAAAGTCCAACCTTAGGGACCTTGGGTTTTCAACTCTCAAGGTAGATTGTCGCTCTTCATTTGATAGAGTCATCTCATAATAAGGCCCACTGTTTTCAAAGCTTCTACCACTTGCAGGATTATCTTTTGTTCGATTTACTACTTCGTGGACTCTGCAAAATATAAATTTCTCACTATTTTGCATATAACAGCGCCACATTATGCATAGAATACTGTGGCATTGTGTTTTATTTTATCTAATCAGAAATGTTTTCCAATGACATTTTGGATTGCAAATTAATAATCGCAATTACAGCCTGTCTCCCTAATGCTAAAATTGCTTCGATGTCTCAAACGGTTTCCTGTTTTTTATTTAATTTGCCTACTCTTTTTTAGTTTAACTAGCGCTAACCTCCCACAATATTGAGTCCTCTAGAATAATTTCCCACGTATTTGCCTTCTAGAGAAATATTCAACCTAAGATCCAGCGTGCTTGGTTTTGGGTCATGGACTGTAACAGACTTGTAAAAAATACTACAGACTTTGTAACTACAGACTTTGTAACTTTGTGTAACAGCCTTTGTGTAACAGACTGTAAAAAATCTTGCCTTAATAAAAATAATATCAATTAATGTTTGTGATGTTAAAGAACGTTAATTTGTTATTAATAAAATGCTACAATCTACAATATATTTTTCTTTTTTTATACCCGTTTTTTGCCAAAAGAACAAAGAAAAGACATTTGTATTTTTTTTTTTCCAAATGGCTTATGCTCTCTAGACTAAGCTAACCTCAACTTTATTCATAATTTGAGAATAAAGGTTAAAAACAAATAAATTTGCTTAATTTCGAAAGTATAATGCTGGATACAAAATAACTTTTAATTAAAACTGAAATATTAACCAAATAAACTTAATTTATAACTTAATAAACTTTGAATGTTTATAGTTCTACCAGGTAATACCAAAGGGTTACTGGCACTAGTATATTAATGCCACGCCTCAAGTGGCACTGGTATATCTTAATTCCTATTGCGACAACGTTATAGCACCAAACATTCCCTTCAATTTAGTTTTCTATTTTTTTTGCTACGACTTGAACGAATTATATTGACAACAAGTCCATTTTTTTCTTCGGATATTACCCATGCAATATCCGGGTGTTTTACGTGTGAGAAACTTCTTACGGAGGAGTTTCCCATGAGAGGAGGGAATTTTTAATGAAGTGAAAGCTATTATTTTACCCTTTTTGTTTATCTCTTTTTACTTGTGCTCTTGAAACTTTACTGCTTTAAAGTTTGGAATATCAATAAAAATCCGGAGGTGAATATTTAATTGCTGGCCTCTTCTAAAGGAAACATGCTATACAATTACCATTATATTCCTCATTTTATGCCAAATATCATGTCAAATTTTACCAAATATCATGGGCTATTTTCTGGCAATGCACCCCCCCCCTAATAATTACAGATGTAGCCTAATAATACACTTCTTCTTTAATTGATCTGGTGATGTGTCATTGGATCTTTGTTGAAATTAAATAAAAAAAACAAGTTTTTTAAACTAAAAGTAAGGAGCGACATTAAAACTTAAAACGAACAGAAATTATTCCGTATATGAAAGGGGTTGTCCCCTCCTCAACGCCTCGCTCTTTACGCTAAAGTTTTTTATTGTTTAAAAAAATAAAGTTGTGAAACAGAGTCGAACTTTAGCGTAAAGAGCGAGGCGTTGAGGAGGGGACAGCCCCTTTTATATACGGAATAATTTCTGTTCGTTTTAAGTTTTAACGTCGTTCCTTACTTTCAGTTAAAAAAACTTGTTTTTTTTATTTAAATTTTGAACGTTTTTGAATTAATACAGGTTTTGATTTTGGCTCACCGTACATGAATAATAAAAAAAAATTGAATATTAATTTTACTTTTATTTGATTAAATGGCTTTCTCGAAACCTTTTTAATTTTATTTACGAACATTTTTATTAGTAATAAATATACTTAACTTACGAATTAACTTACGTAACGAACCTCTATATTCTTGTATTTTTAATACGTGTATTAGAGGGTTTGCCCCCTAGTCAATATCTTGCTCTTTAAGCTAAAGTTCGAATTTTGTTCCAATTCTTTAAAAATGACCCCTTAATCACAAATGCCTTAATCTTTGGCTTAAAGAGCGAGGTATTGACTAGAGGATGAACCCAATAGTATACGTAATGTTTTCTGTCGTTTTAAGTTTTGATGTTGCTCCTTACTTTCAGTTAAAAAATTTGTTTTTTTTTACATATCATTTCTGATCTTTTTTTAAATAATGCTGGGAAATCCGGCACCCCCTTCATAGCAATGTCCCTTCTCCCATGAAAACTTCCTTCATGGTAAGATCCTCCCACATAACCCCCATAACCCCCAACCCACTCCCCCCCCACTACCAGAAAAAATCCCCTCTGAAAACATCTGTATACTTCCCAATAACCAATACTATATGCTAACATTGGGTAAAGTTCATAACTTTCAGCCCTCCCCCCGGGGACTTTGGGGGATTAAGTCTTCCTAAAAGACATAGTTATCATATTTTCGACCATGCTGAACAAAATGGATATCTCAAAATTTTGATCGGGTGACTGGGAAAAAAATGAGCGTGGGAGGGGGCCTAGTTGCCCTCCATTTTATTTGGTCACTTAAACAGGCCACTAGAACTTTTAATTTCCGTTCGAATAAGCCCTCCCACGATATTCTAGGACCACTGGGTCGATACGATCACCCCTGGAAGAAAAAAAAAACAAAAAAAAACAAAAAACAAACAAACAAACAAATAAACACACATCCGTGATCTTTCTTCTGTCAGAAAATGCAAAATTCCACATTTTTGTAGATAGGAGCTTGAAACCTCCGCAGTAGGGTTCTCTGATACGCTGAATATGATGGTGTGATTTTCATTAGGGTTCTATAACTTTCAGTGGGTCTTTTTCCCTTTTTTCGAAAATCAGCCAAATTTTCTCAAATTTTCTCTCGCTTAACTTTTGATAAATAGGAATAAACTTGATGAAACTTATATATTTGAAATCAGCATTAAAATCTGATTCTTTTGATGCATCTATTGGTATCAAAATTCCGTTTTCTACAGTTTCGGTTACCATTGAGCCGGGTCGCTCCTTACTTACAGTTCGTTACCACGAACTGTTTGACTGGTTTTTGCAGTTTTAATAGTGTTACTGGTTTACTGGTTTTACTGGTTTTACTGTTTTTTGCAGCCTCAGTGAGAGCAATAGAACTTGAATATTTGAAATGATTTTAAAAAGTAGATAACGATGGAAGGAAACATAATAATATGATTAATAGCAAAATCCTGAATATTATTAAGAAAGAAATCCATTGTTTTAATGTCTTCTTGTAGTTTTTGTATATTATTAAAGCTAAATCTGGCACTTTTTTCGCAGTTGAAAAGAGTTTGGAAGAATAGGAACATAAGTCTTCGAACCAAGATTAGAATATTGGAAGCTACAGTGATAGTAATGGTCAAGAATGGTTCTAAGACATGGGTGCTTTGGACGACGAAGAAGGAGTTGTTAGGTGTTTTCCAGACGAATTGCGCAAGGATAGCTCTCTGTACCTGTTTGAATGACCATATTTCAAACAGTAATCTGTACGAGAAGGATGGTTCTATCCAATTTTCTAGGTCTATAGTGAGAGACAGGTTGATACGGCTAGGACACAGGATTCCGGAATTTGCCAATCTGGGATCCACTTTTGATTAACTCATTTTAATTTACAAATTATTCTAATTTTTTGTATCCCTGGGCAATTTTGCACTGTCAGTGATGTTAGTAGTTTCTTATTTCTATTATTGCATGTTACATCCTCGGAGACCCTTCAATTTTTAGTTCTCTTAGCGCTTAAGCAATATCTTATTTTCTATTTTTTCTAAGTGAGTTCTGCAGTACCAAGGACAGTGACAAGAAAATCTGCTTTTTTAAACTGGTTAAGCGGATACTTAAGTCTCGAGTACATGGAGTGAATTGAAGCCTGTAAGTCGGCTGTAAGTCGGCCTGTAAGAAGCCAAACAAGTCGGCTTGAAGCCTGTAAACTCTCCTCATGTACTTAAGTCTACACAGCCACATACATCATAAAATATCAATAAAAATATGGAATTTATATTTTGATCAATAAGACCTCTGTTTGTAGAAGTTCATAGGTAGTATTGAGCGCCAAATTTTAAATAAAAAAAACACGAGTGACTAACCAGCAAAAAAATAAGCCGAAAACATATGGTACCAAATAGCTTCAGAAGGTGTGACTGTCGTCGGAAATCAGTTTTCACGGATAAAAATAGCTGCCAAATTAATTAGTTAGTTTTGCTGATCTATCTTCACGTTTCAACGTGTCGTGGCAACACTGAGGACAAAGTGGTACTGCCCTAAAAACTTCACTATTTTGAAAGAGTAAAAAGAAAATCGTGAAATTCAGGTATAAATAAACTCAAGATAAGTTCTAGGGGCATGTTTTGTTCACTAATACAATAAAATTTAGTGTATAGATTCGCATATTATTCAGTAAGTAATTTTCTGTTTCAGTGAATTAAATTAAATGAATTGATTTTCTGTACGCTTGCAATATTAAAATTTTTTTTTTGGTTTTCTCTCTAAAAAGTGTAAAGTTGGGAGCTATGAAGAGCTTTAAACCTGAGGACAGTCTTAAAAGCCATGATTATCGGCTTAGTTAGGGGGGCTTAGGGCGGGCAGTGCCCCTTTCCACAGAGAAATTATTAAAACCATTCGCAAGTTGAGTTCTGAAGGGAAAGGTAGATTTGACCCCTTCCCCCTAGCTCGCTGGTTGCACCCGTCAAGAGAAGTCCTTGCTATATCCATTGCCCTGAAATGATAACCTGACAATAGTAATGTTTTTTTTTCAAATTTCAATTTATTTCAAATTTCGGAGCTGTTCACATTGATATAAATTCCTTGAGCAAGACTACAAGACTAATCTTACAAAAATAAAAACTAGTCCATGCTAAGTTAGAAAACACTCAATATAATATTTGAGTTTGCGTATAACGTTACCATCTTCTTCTCAAAAATACTTCGTGAGCTAAAAATTTCTGAAATAAATTATTTAATGGCACTATTCAGAAACCAGTCCCTAAAAAAACTCACTCCTAAAAAAGAACATTTAGAATCAGTTTCTCTCCCAGAGCCAAAAGACGGTTTCTATCTGCGTAGTGGCCTAAATTCATGAAAATCTATAGGGGGTTGGGGTAAAATGCATTTGTTAAATCTAAGGGGGGAGTCGTTTTTGTCAGTTTTTACAATAAAAAATATTAAAAAAGGTATTTTTCAGTCAAATTATCCCAAAAAGAAGTAATTATCAAAATCTAAGAAGAAAAAGAGGAAAAGAATATAGGGGGTTCACTCTACTGTCCCACTCTACTTACTCCCGCCCAATTGAAGCCTCTGTATCTGTGACGGTCTCTAAAGAGTCTCTATTTGCTTCATTGAGCTTCATTTTGCGAAACGAATTTGATAGAAGATATTACGATTACAATGTTTTTGAACACTTTGAATCCAGAACAAAAAAGGTGTATCTCATTAAGGTTGAATAGAATTTAACAACCTAAATTAATTTCTGTTTTTTTTTTTTTTTTTTTTTTACACGAAACATGAATTTCAATGTTGGTGGCAATTTTGCAGAAAAACAACTACATCCATGAGGACTATAACATCTGATCATTGCTTTTGGGGTTCATATCTTAATACCTAACTACTCGGTTCATATATGTTTGTATTGTCTTCCCATAAGCAGGCCATGTTCTCTTATTTGAACATGAATTTGACACTCCCTATAAAACATCATAGAGATACATAGTCACCTTCTAAAACTTTAGAAAGATTCATAGCTTTATTATCAAATGTTACTACCTGGGAGCAGTAAACCTCCTAGCCGACTGGTTTGCACACCAGACTTGAAATCGTTTGTCCGTGACGGCTCGTTTGTCCGTGACGGCATGGCGGCTCCAGTCTTGGAGTCGCTGGTTATTTGGTTTGAACTGGGGATTTGTGACGTGACTCTATAAGCTCAGCCACAGTCTATTCAGCTTTAAATGGACTACCTGGAGAAATTTGGGGAAGGTAAAAAGAATCGGTGTGTGAAAGCCCAGTATGGATGGGCCCCCCCCCCCCAACCATTACACTTCCTGGCTGAAGAGCAAGGAAACGGATATCAGTGCCATAGGTATACTGTGAAGTCCAGTACCGCGATCTTTACCTTTACTACTTAGAAAACAAATTTCTTAGACAAAAAACCCTCTTACGTATTTTGAATTCATCTGCAAACAATCTTTTCTCTGCTAACACGTTGCATTTTTAAAAAAAAAAATCACGTATACAGGTTAAAACAAAAAAGTATTTGCTCGGTGACAACACTGCAGCAAAGTTCGTAATATCAAATTATTACTTGTAAGTTAGTGAGCTACAAACAGCTTTTCCCAAATCCTCCAATTTCCACTTCTCTTCTTCACTATTTAAGACTACATCCATATTGTCTGCGCAAAGTTTGCCCCAACGTCCATCTCTTCTCACCATCAAAAAGCCTGAAAAAGAGCGAAAGTCAAAATCGAATGAAATTTAAAAAACAAAGCGTTTGGTAAACTGAAATGAGATAAATTTTAGCAATTTAACATAAAGATATAAAAAAAGGAAAAAAATAGCTGATCATGCCTGATTTTGCAAAAAAATAGCTGTTACCCAGTACAATTAGAATATCCAAAACTAAGTTAAATTTCATTAACATTTAGCTTCTCCCGTTTCGTGCTGGAGATAGAAATATTCAGTCTTAATAGAAACTTACATTATCAGAAAGTGTGAATTCTGTTGTTTTCAATTAAATGGAGCAGAATGTTTGTTTTTAAGTTTGCGAAAAGGTAGTCCATAAAAATGCTCTAGCAAACCTGCTAGAAAGACACTAAAATCAGCTCAAATGAATCATTTGAGCAATTGCGAGTTCTTTGTGGTGTCAATGGCTTTGATTGAGAATCTGGCTGACAAATAGGGACGTAAAATTTGATTGTCTCTTCAGTTTAATTTAACAGTCAAACCACAAATTCTTAACAGCTGTCGATGAAGGCTAGTCCCCTTGAACAATTTACTATTGAGCCCTTTGTCTTTGTGACGGCCAGCCTATTTTGAATCTCGGAAAATGATTTTTAAGGCACCACATCTCCTTAAAGGTCTAAGCTTATTCTGATCCAACCAGACGTTTTCTGAAAGTAGGACACTTTCTTAATTAGAAATTCAGTTTTACTAATTAACTTATTAATTAGTTGATTTATCAATTAGAAAACAATCAGGGTTAGAATAATATGCAGAACAGAGACTAGTTTAAAAAAAAAGTGTACGTAAATATGCCTATTTGCAAGCAACATGAAAAAGAGTTTTAAAAAATTACAAATAGTTCTTTAATTTGCGTTTTTATAATAAACTTTATAATTTTACTTGATAACGCAAGAAGAGTTTTATGCTTCTTTTTTTATGTTTCTCTAAGAGATTTCTTTCTAAGAGTTTCCCATTTTTCCAAAGGCCAGTAAAGCCATACTCAATGCTTTTCTTCAGCAGAATTTTAACGCGAACGCAGGAGGGAGGCATTTTTTTTGCCTCCCCCTCCTTTAAAATAAAACCTTGATACTTTTATGTTTGTTCATATATATTCTTACATTTTCCATTTTTTCAAGATTACCCCCCCCCCCCCAAAAAAAAAAAACTGCGTGATTGCCTGCTTAAATTACTGTACCATACACCATGAAATCATCTGTTGCATAGCTAGTCGTTTACCTAGTTTCACGCCTAGGCTTAAGCCAAAACATGATAGCAAGAAGACCTCCTGACAGTAGTAGTGCCGATTGGTGGTGGGGGGGGGGGGCTTACGCCTTTTTTGTATTTGGAAAATTACTTTTTTCATTTCCATTGAGAAAACATAAAGAAACGACAAATTTGTCCTCCCCCAAAATTTTTTTGAACTGACGCCGCTGCTTCCAAATAGTGGCCCTAAAATTTTAGTGGTGCGCAACATTGTTAGGTATGTCCAATACATCAATAAGCCTTGAAAGGCACATGGACAAATGATCAGCGGCCCACAACGACAAATCACAGTGGATTGATCTCTGCTTTGCAATTCGGGGCTCGGGGTTCAGTTTCATCTGGCACAAGGCTAAGCGACGGGCTTGCTACCTGTCCCTGAAAAAAAGACCCGGCAAAAGAAACGTCGACAAGTGTTGACGCCCAACGCGCCATCAATGGCTGTGGGCGATCTTTAGCCTTATCCTACATACCAAGACAAAGAAATTATTCTGTATGCTAGGCATAGAAATTTATTTGTTTTACACAGCAGAATGTAAAGCCCAACCCACAGTCACAATAATATGTTTTTCTTTGATGTTACCATCACATTTGTGCTACAGAGGCGGAAAATTGAAATGGCAATGCACTAGTTTCAAAAGCTTGTACGGCACCAATTTGTTTCCAGCTATTGCCTAGAAATACTAGTACCATGAAACCGAGCTTTGCTCAGTGAAAAGAAAAACAGTTTTCAAATGTTTTTCGTTAAGAAAATTTAATTTCATTTTATTCGATGTGGAAAATAAAGCCATTAGGGTATTGGACCTCTGGGTATTTGTGACGTCATTCATATGAAATATATTCTCTAAAATTAAGGCCCTGAACGAGTTTTCCCAAAACCAAGACCTATTTAGATCATTTTTTCACACCGGAAAGTGAACGATTAGCGTATTACGAAGAATCTTATTAAAAACCAATAATTGCCAATCGAAGCTCGGCCCCTGGTATAAAACTTATATGATGATTTTTACTTTCCAAAAAGTTGCGAAAACTCGAATAGAAAGTTATTCTTGTCCGTCTTCAGCCGCGAAAACACAATAAAAGTGATTTGGATCTGCTTTCCAAGTGCTTTCCAAACCCCGAAGATAACTAATAAGAGTGGAAACTGGCGTTAGAGTTGAAAAAATTACCAACGCCATCTAACTTTTACCATTTCTTGGCAATTTCCAAATACGACAAAATTAGTGTAGTCAGGACAGTATTGGTCATTTTTTCGACACTAGGGCCAGTTCACATTCTTAAGAGCTAGCCATATCCGTTGGTGGAGCCGTCAAGATGCATGAACCTACAAAAAAAGATGAAGTTTGATAAGAAATGTAAGACAGTCAGTTTTGCACGCAAACGTAGCTGTATTCACGTAGATTTGATGGATTCGGTAAAACAACTGCTTAGTTTTCATGATTTGTTTCTTAGTTTTCAGCTACCGCGCAGCAGATACAACGTAAACACATAACTATCCATATAAAACCCATTCATGTCGTCACCCAAAATATAAACAACAAAACTGGAAACATGAGCTCCGGTAGAAAGCCCTTTAATTCATCTTTTGGTGGATGTATTTTTTCAGCGGCTCAGTTAAAAGGCTCCAGCGCAGCTGTCTTGCCCAAAGTGTATAGGTAAGTCATAAAAGTGGAAACTGGCAATAGTGTAAAAAAAACTACCAACGCTAACTGATATATACCGTTTCTTGGTGGTTTTTATAGAATAATAAGGCAAAATTAGAAAGTAATAGTTGTATGCTCCCAGTTTCTGAAAAAAAACAACACACAATTGCGAAGTTTAAAATAATGCCACAAAACGTACAACAATAGATGGTACTAGTGATTTTTTTTTTCAAAACTACGGCCAGCTTTTACTCTTCGAGGTTACCCATACTCTTGATTGAGTCGCCACGAAGCACGAATTTAAAAATAAAACTGATGAAGTCCGATGGAAAATTAAAAAATTGGTTTTGTACGAAAATACAGCTGTTTTCACTTAGGGTAATGGATCTGTACCTGATTCAGAGTATGCGAGCTGACTTGCATGATCTTCATCATTAGCAATAGTGACACATCTTCTTTCATCTTCACCAAACGGGCAGTCTCTTCGTCCGTCACAAATTTGTTCTTCAGGGATGCACACCCTGCTGCCAGGACATATAAACCCTTCGGATGAACACCAATCTTAAATGAGAAATAAAAAAAAATCAAATTCGTGAACTCTGAATTTGATTCAAAAGTACTATCCAAAATAAGTATCACGAAGAAGACCAGAATGAGGTGAAAGCTATAGCCCCTTCCCCGGTAAGAAACAAGAAGTACAAAATTTCGCATAACCTAAAAATAGAATTTGACCTAAAATTTTCAAACTTTGATTCTTGGAAAAATTTGGCAGTCTTTCCCGCCTTCCTCCCTTTCAAAATATTTCAGGCTATAGCTATTGCATGTGACATATTAAAAATTTCATTTTCAGATTCATCTTTGTCGTAGAAACTTGAAAAAGGGCTGATTCGATTTGAAATTCAAAGGGCTAGTATCCTTTTTAATATTCGAAAGTGATTTGAGGGCAAGAAGACAAACCCACAGAGACGACACACACACAGGGACGACACACACACAGAGACGACACACGCACAAAGACGACACACACACAGAGACGTCACACACACAGAGACGACACACACACAGAGACGACACACACACACAGACGACACACACAGAGAGACGACACACACATAGAGACGACACACACATAGAGACGACACACACATAGAGACGACACACATAGAGAAAATACACATTGATAAAGGGCTCATTCGATTTGAAATTCAAAGGGCTAGTACCCTTTTTAATAGTCGAAAGTGATTTGAGGGCAACTAGCCCCCCTCTCACGCCCACGTTTTCCCCAGACACTCCCCCACAACCCTCAGTGCAAGGATTATAAGTTATGCCCTGGGGGCATATAAGGTTTTTATTGAAATCTTTGTCGTAGAAACTTGAAAAAGGGCTCATTCGATTTGAAATTCAAAGGGCTAGTACCCTTTTTAATAGTCGAAAGTGATTTGAGGGCAACTACCCCACCCCCTTCTCACGCCCACCTTTTCCCCAAACACATCCAATCAAAATTTTTAGATAACCATTTTATTCAACGTAGTTGAAAGTTTTGGAAATTGGGTCTTTAAGGATGACAACCCCTCCCCCCACAGCCCTCAGGGCAAGGGTCATAAGTTATGCCCTGGGGGCATATAACGTTTTTATTGAAAACGTTGTCGTAGAAACTTCAAAAATGCTCATTCAATTGGAAATTGAAAGGGCTAGTGCCTTTTTTAATAGTTGAAAGTGATTGGATAGCGACTAACGCCCCTCTCCCGCCCACCATTTTCCCAAACACATCCAATCAAAATTTTGAGATATCCATGTTGTTCAATGTAGTTGAAAGTTCTGGAAATTAGGTCTTTTAGGATGATAACCCCCTCAGAGCCCTCAGTGCCAGGGTTGTAAGTTATGCCTTGGGGGCATTAAAGTTTATATCGAAAGTTGTTATAGAAATTTCAAAAAGGGCTCATTTGATTGGAAATTGAAATTGCCCTTTTTAATAGTCGAAAATGAGTGGAGAGTAATTAACCCCCCTCTTACGCCCACCATTTCCCCAAAAACATTCAATCAAAGTTTAGATATAGCCATTTTGTTCAATATGGTTGAAAGTTCTGGAAATAATGTATTTAAGGATTTAAGGAACAAAATTTGCACTTTACTGAAAAAATACAAATGAATGTGCATTGTCAGTTTAATATACATATACTGATATTTGGTAATCAAAATGTTAATATTATTTGATTTATTAAAGTTATAAAAGTAAAAACATTTATATTTTTTCAGTAAAGTGCAAATTTTGTTCTGGCCTTGGGAAGGCATAGGGGTTTTGCGCCCAACTTATGTTAATTTCTGCTCGTTTTGAGTTTGACTCGGTTATTTATTGTAATTTCTGTTCGTTTTGGGTTTGATTTATTTATCGATGCTGATTTGTGGTAGTTTCACGCTTGGTAGATTATTTGATTTTATTTTTGCTCTTTTTTTGTTTAATGGAGTTCTTTACTTTTCTTTGAAAAACTTATTTTGTAGAAAAAGTTTTTTTTAATTAATTTCTGTTAAATAGCCGCCAACGGAATCAAAGACAGACCGGTAAGAGATTAGGTAGTGGCCAAATTAGAAGATTTAAACAGAATATTGGAAATATTTGAGTTGTGAACTTTGGGGCTCCATGTGTATACTATCTGTTTGGGACTTCAGGAGTCGGGTCTTGAGCCCATAGTCAAATCTCAATACAAAGGGTGGAAACCTAAAGTAGTGTTACCATCAGTAGCACATTTATCCTATTTTTATGACTTTTGTACAGAATAGTGCTTTAACAGTTTTTCTAAAACTTAAACTTGTTTTTACCATTGAAGAAAACCGTACTTCCAGAATTATTTTTAAGCAGCTTCCGAGTCCACCATGACTTTTTGGAACCCAATTTGGAGATCAAAGAATAAAAGAACAGAAACAGAGCTTTGCGGCAAAGACAAAATAGATATAAATGGTAGTTATTTATTTGTTATATTTATTATTACTAGCTGTTTTTGTTTAGAGGTTGGAGAAATCTGCCGGAGTGAAACATGATAAAAGCTTGCCTTTTTCATAATCGTGTAGACCATCCTGTTTTCATTTCATTTATTTCCTTCTGTCCTGTTTTCATTTAATTTAGTTAGAGCCTATTTTCATTTCTCTACAGGGACGTAATTTCCTATGGGTCAGGGGGAGCAACTAACCCCCAGATACCAGTCCCGCCCCCCTCAAACTGAAATTTCGCCTCTACAAAAATCTTGTCAAAAATAAGATAGGCATACATAATTCAAGCATTTACAGAAACAGATCAATTTTCTTTAGTATACTTTTGCCTTTATGACTCATTTTTCACTTGAATTGGGAAATTCAGCTCCAACCCCCCCCCCTCTCTCCCCGTCCGCCAGGATTTTGACAAAATTACGAAACTCCTTCGCTGTTTACGGACAAAACACCGAATGAATCAGCCAATTTAAAACCCCGCCAACCCATCCTGTATTGAATAACGTTTTCTTTTGCACTTAATAGGTAGATTAGCTCCCCTCTGTGCCTGTAAAACACCAGTCAACGAGGTTCCACGGTAATAGCCTCCTAATTACTTGTGATTTTTTATATTGCCTAAAAAATAAATCACTAAATCAGCACATCAATCACTAGATTATTGAAGAAAATCACTAAATCAACCCAAAAATCTTGTATTTTTTACCAGATGGCAACCCTGCTCTTAGGCCTTGTTTTGTCGTTAAAATCAAACAAATTGCCAATTAATACAACTTTCTCTCTTCACTAAAAATTCATTTAGAAGCATCAAATATAAAAGTGAATAGTCAGTGATCCAAGGCTCGCTATCGTTCAAAAAAAGGGAAGGGGTGGCTCACATCAGCTGCAGTTGGTTTGAAGGTGGATTATAGGGTAATCGGGGGCGCTTACGACGAATATTGGGGTGCAGAAGTTTGCACGCATGTAGAACATGGTCATTTTTGTCTATAAAGTCAAATTTGGCCTATAACGACGTCATACCGCTCTTGATTTTTTTACATGGTAAAATAAACTGAAAACTTTATAAACTTGACAGATTCTGAATCCTAAGAACAAGTACTTTCACCTGGTATTTTTAGTTTTTCCCCACAACCTTTATTATTTTAGTTAAATCCTATTTAATTTTGAAAACAAGGTTTTTTTGAAATACTTTTTCTAAGTTTTTCTGAAATTTTCGCCTGCATAAGTATATTTTTTTTATGCTTTATTTGAATTTTGCTCGTAATTACGAGTCAAACCATGTGCCTCATTTCCAAAAAAACTTAATTCTTGAGCAACTATTTATTTTTTCTAAATAACGTCATAGCTTTCAGAAATTAGCCTACAATGACCAATTTCTTTTTAAAGTTTATTTTAGCTGTTAAAAAAAATTAAAACGAACCAAACTGCACATCATTCGAACCGTCAGAATGTCTTTTACACGCTGTTAATAAAAACAAAGTTGATACTTGAATCTGCAAGAATTTATAATCGTTTGAACAAGAAAATTCCCCCCCCCCCAAAAAAAATTCTAAATAGTGGCGTTTTGCTCGAAATATTTTCAACACAACCTACAATTTTTATCTCACCAACCGATATATAGCTTTTTTTTTAATCAAATCTTGTATTGACATTTTATACATCTAATATTTTTAACCAGAAAAAAACAACAACAGATGCCTCGTTCTGCGATCGCATGCGCGAATTTGGTTTCCATAGCAATAAAAAAGCCTGAACATCTTACATATCAGGTTTTAGTTGCATAAAGTAGCGAAAGTTACAACATAAAAGGAAAGGATTTAGGATATTTATCTGATCTAGCTAAAGGTACGGATTCCGGCAACAACGATTTTAGGGGGGTGTCAGTTGTCTTGCGTGAGGTACACCATGTTTTCTAGTCTAGTAATGTTGTTTCATTGTTGTGTTTTCGTTGTCGGGTTTTCATTCTTGTGTTACAATTGTTGTGTTTTCTTCTGACATTCAGTTTGTTCCGTTTCCTGTTTCCCTCCGACCGAGGGTTCCACAACTTGGGACTGATGTACATTCCATGTCCAAATTAATCCAGATTTAATCTCGGATTTTTACTTTTATTGCAAATTTTTTTGATGAATTCGGATTTTTAACGATGCTTTATTTTCTACAGGTTGCTTGTCAACGTCTCCTGCAGACTTCGGAAGAACTGTTGATGGGACTGGTGTGTCGAGCGAAAGTTTCAGGAGGATTCCCCGGAAAAGAACCCGACAGATGGTAACCGACAACCCTCTTGGTACTCAGGCTATTGAACATACCTGGAAGGTTAAAATCCCCAGGAAAACGCGACCTTGTGACTCTGCTTCCTTACTTTCTTTGTTTGAAAATAGTTACGAGACTCCAATGCCATTCTCGGTGCCAAACCTAGACCTTTGCTGGACGCTTTGTAGGTTGTGTCCTACGAAACTTCTGGAATTGGAATTTGGAGAACCAACTCTCAGTTGGAAAGCCTTCAACGCAAGAATCGTTCCTTTCTGGTGTAGCAAAACCACCGTAAGGATATTTACAGGAACATACCCGAAGCTTGTCAGTCTATCCATTTGGTTGGTGACAGGTATGACGGTCTTAGGGACGATAGAACCCATGATGACTACTCGTTCAACCTCAAAGAAGCATCTGGCTGTCGAGAAAGAAGAGAAGATCCTAGCCCGTTCACTTCCTCCAGCAAAGCTACAACACTCTGGGACGGGATTCTCAGTAGTCGCTCAGCCAAAGGTCGACTCTTGAGAGTTGTTTTCGAGGTCTGGGAGTACAAAATTTCGACCCGTCTGATGCTTCGTCTCGCTGGAGGTTTCGATAGTCGCCATAGAGCTGTTACCGTTACGCTCCATGGAAGCTTTGTTGATGTCGATCGCTCGTCTTGCCATGAGGAAGCAGACACTCGGGTGTTATACCACACAGCAGTTGCCGCAAGATGAAAGAGCACACTTGTGATAATACAAGCCAACGATACTGATATCATCTTCTAGCTGCATACTACTTCCAGTATCTTGCTAGTCTCGGCCTCAAGCAGCTCTGGGTTAAGTTTCCGTCCTACTACCTATTCATACGGCAGCACAAAAACTAGGAGCAACATTTTGCAACACCTTGCCGCTTGTCCACAGCTTGAGGAACGAGGATCGGCTGACTATAAGAGGTTGGAGCTGTTCCGGTCTTGCAAGAGGATTTAGGTTCTCCATACCGTCATAAGCTCCTTCCTCCATCCCCATCCCCGAAAGGGAAATCCTGTTTGAGCAGCCTCACAGTGACGTCAGGGTGGACCTATCACGAGTTTGCCTAACCAGAAACCGTGACTGCAAACGGCGCAGCAGGATAACCTTGAGGAGGGGAGCCCCTCGGGGAATAAAGACTCACATAAAATTTACTTACAGCTACAGGAACAAATAGACAGGATCCCAGGTGGAAAAAGGATATTTTTATCTCGCAAAAAATTCAAAAATTAAGAAGCACACTGGAATTTGTATTGTTTGTTTAAGTGTAATATCTGGCATCATTAACCTTCTCGTTAAATTGAATTTGTCTGAAGAACTGGTTTAGCCTGCCTACCAGTCCAGTGGAAAAGGCAGGCAAGCCTAGCAGCCCCAACCCTAGGGGTGCAATTGGGGACCCCCCAGGTAGTCTTTTTATTTTTCTGCCTGGTGCCTACACCTGTGCTTAGCTGTTATTAGACCCTTTTTATAATTGCTTGTGCCAGCCAGAAGATCCCTTGCCTTTTGCTGTTAGCTTGTAGCTTGATTAGCCTAGTTTGGAGTTCACTTTAGCCTACATCATGGGTGACAACTCAAAAAAGAGCTATAGACCTCCTATTCACAGAGAGATGAGATCAGATTGCTCCATTAAGTACAATGGAGCTGAATCTATTAATGAGCAGATTACGATGCTCACCTCACACATTAAAACCCTTAAGAACAAGCAGAAGCTAATTGCAGATTCACTTAATGACCAAAACCTTAAACCTACTATGGCAGAAGTTGTCAGTGAGGCACTGTCTAATGAGGTTGGTTCTTTGGTTGAGGCCTCTGTTAAAAAACTTGCCTCTAGTCATGTGCCTGCTGCTTTTGATGCTAACAATATGAAAATCATTAAAGTAGCGTTCACAAGTGTGTCTAACTAGAATCTAGAATGTCTAGACACGTGTCTAGCTAAAATCCAATGTCTAGGCAACAACCGTTCACAAGTAAAATTCGGTGCTTAGCTAAAACTACAAATTTAGTTTCAAATTGTCATTTCTAGCCAATCAACAGAGCTTATGCGGGCAAAACTTTCAAAATTGTAATCCCTATTTTTACTGTCACAAGCTAATGGATGAGATAAGCAAAACAATTGCCTTAGTGTGCTTCATTATCATGTCTGGTGCTGCATATTTGCCTAAAATGAAAAAAATAATTAATGAGAAAACAAAAATTTAATTTCAGTCTACAAATGTAAATAAAAATGATGAAAATAGTGGAACTTGACTCATTCTGATTGGCTGTAATCGAAAATCCTAGACATTGAGTTTAAGAGTCTAGAACTCAATGTCTAGCCAAGCACCTTGTCTAGCGTGTCTAGCTAAGCGCCGAATTTTACTTGTGAACGGTCATTGCCTAGACATTGAATTCTGGCTAGACACGGGTCTAGACATGGGATTCTAGCTAGACACACTTGTGAACGCTGCTTAAACAAGAGGTATACAATAGTCTTAAAATGGATTTTGATGTGCTTGTGGAAAAATCACTAAGACAATATGATTTGAGCATGTCAAAGCTTGAATCATCTCTTCATTTGCTTGACTCAGGTTTGTCAGAGCTGAAAAAATCTCTGAAACCAATTCAACTCAATGTGGATCGTCTGAGCAATCAGTTTGACCAAATGAAAATTTCAAATCAGCTGATCCTATTTGGTTTCAAAGAAGACCCTTATCCAGAAGCTTCTGAAAGCAAATTTCTTGGATTTTATAGTACAAGATTTCCTGGTATTTCTATGACTAAGAATAACATAGTTTCTGTTAGAAGGATTGGAAACCAAGGCTCAGGTTTGAAATCTCGCCCACTTGTTGTGGCCAGTTTGCATGTGATACTGTTTGTTTGTTTTATGAGCCCCCTCCTTTTCCAACACATCTGTTCTGTGATTTGCTTTGATCAGCTTTCTGGTGTGGGGACTTTCTCTAAAAAACGTATTTGTGTTTTGGGAGATTTTAATTGCAATATGTTAAATGTTGGATCAAGTGATGAATGTGACCATCTCTTTGATGTGCTTTCTTCTTCTGGGCTACTTCCTTCAATTTTTTTTCCTTCTTGTGTTGATCCTACAAGAAAATTCTGCCACTTTGATAGATAATATTTTCATTTCTCATTCTCCTAAATTGAAGTTTACTTCTGGTCTTGTTTTCACTGATCTGTCTTATCACTTCCCTATTTATCTATCACTTTTTGTGCTTAAAACTGATATTGCTGTGAATGAGCAAGGTGTGTCTTCTTTTAGAACTTTTACAGATAAAGAAATTTCTAATTTAATTCTTAGTCTTCAGAGTAATGATTGGTCTAGTGTTCTTGAAGCTAATGATGTTGAATGTGCAACAAGTTTATTTGTGTGTCGTATGGGAGCTCTGTTGGATAAGCATTTTCCTCTTAGGAAGAGACCAAGGAATTCTATACCCAAATTCCCATGGGTGTCCAAATGTCTGATCAATGCTACACATATGAAGGTGTCTCTATTCAAGGTTGCATGTAAAAGTAAAACACAGGATGATCTTTTGAAGTATAAACATTATAAAAATGTACTTACTTCTTCAGTACGTCCAGCCAAAAAGCTCTATTTTTCGCATCGAATTGATGAGTGTAAGGGGAACTTACGAAAGGTTTGGACTGTAGTTAATGAAGCTATTTCTCGCAAGAAACTCAAACAGTCCCATCCATGTCATTACAGGAATGCTGATGGATCTATTGTGGATAAAAATTCTTCAGCAAACGCCTTCAATTCGTATTTCACCACTCTTCCTTCGGTTCCCATTCAACCCAAGAGTAGAGTAAGTAGTTTTCCCGTAGCAGAAAAGTCATTTTTCCTTTCCCCATGCAGTGATATTGAAATTTATAGTATTATTTCCCAGCTTCCAAGTAGACGTTCAGTTGATGGGTTTGGTTTGAGTAATAATGTTCTTAAAAAAATTGGTCAGTTGTCCTATCTGTCAGGAAGATCTCAGTATGCTCCGGTTAATGGCAATTCTTCCACTACTTTGCCTATATTGAAGGGTGTCCCAAAGGGATCTGTGCTTGGACACCTTTTTTTTAATTTACATTAATGATCTCGTTGATGGTCTTCATCCCCATGTGCATCCTATTCTTTTTGCTGATGACAGTAACTTTTTCATTGCTGCAGTGGACCTGCCATCTGCCACTTCTCTAGCTCAAGGTCTTCTTGATAAAGTAAAAGATTGGTGCTGGTCCAATGGTATGATTCTCAACAGCCAAACAAGTGCCATTGTACACTTCAGGACCCCTTATCGTATGAGAGACGTAAGGGAGCCAATCATCCTGACTTATGGGAATGATGTTATACCGCAAGCTGCTATGGTGAAATTTCTTGGTGTGTATCTTGACTGTTTTCTTTCTTTTAAACCTCATATAACTCACACCTGTTCCCTCATCCTCCGCCAGTCTTCCAATGTTGCACCGGGTTAACTCATTTCTTCCCCCAGATGTTATGCTTTCTCTTTATTATGCTTTTATTTTTCCTTACCTTTCTTATTGCTACTCTGTCTGGGGTAATACTAATAAATCTCTTCTCTGCTCACTTCAAAGAGCCCAAAATAGGGCAGTGAAGGCTACTTTTCTTCTCCCTCGGCTTTACCCTTCCTCTGATCTTTATAATGATACTGGAATAGCTCCGCTGGATCGTATTGTGGGTAAAAGTAATCTTTATTTAGCGTATTCTGCTTTTCTAGGTACACTTCCACTGCCTCTGCAGCAATTTCTTTCACGGACTTTTTTATGTAGTTCTTCTCGTAGACTGATTTTACCCAAACGTTCATCTACAGCAGCCCAGAGGTCTCCTGTTTATAAATCAATTCAATTATGGAATGCAATCCCACCGGATGTCCCGTTATTTTTGTCCGTTATTTGTGTTAAAGGCAGTTTTTCGTCGGGTCTTTCCAGTTTAGTAATTTCTCTCTCCCCTTCGTTTATTTTACCTGTTTTCTCTTTTCCTAGTGTTTCTCCTTTTTGTGTTTTTCCCTTATATATCGTTATTATTATATTTTTTTTATTATTATTTTTTTTACTGTATGCTAGTGTTTATTCTCTTTAATCTTTATTTCATATATATTGTTTGATTTAGGGTAATATTTATGGTTCTTTTAGTGCTTTATTATTGTGTTGTATGGCCCACAACAAGCCAAGCTTCTTGGGCCAAATAATTTTTCTTTACGTTTGTAATAGTGTTTTAGTATTAATAAAATGATTGATTGATTGATTAGGATATTTTAATTTCCAGGCTGGTAAAAATAGTGATAGATGGTATCCTAGCGTACGTAAATATTGTGTATTAAAAGGAAACAGTAATGTTTATAGTAGAATTAACAATTTTGTAGATATATAGCTAGTGAGTCTAAAAATTTGACAATCCAGAATATGGATGGAATCATTTTACGAAAATAGTTGGTAAAGTAGCAGATGGTGTCTTACGGAGAGAATTTAGAAATGCGGCTAGGAATATTGGCTAAAACACTTTAAGCCTAGTAGAGAAGAGGGGAGACTTGTACAAGAAATATTTCAAGAACAGAGTCAAGGAGGCCATGGATAAAATTGCCAAAGATGCATCCAGACGCCATAATAGTAAAATATTGAATTGGTACATTAAAAAATTGAAAGGGAATAGTCAATCTGGACTTTTCCCACTTAAAGACGCGCAAAAAAGACCGTCTTCAGCTAAGGAGAGACTGTTTCAAATATTGTAAATTCCTGCTATATTTACCAAGGTGATACAGAAATCACAAGATTATTTCTCATTTTAGACTTATCGACCCTCTAGTGCTGCTTGACAACATCGCAAAGGATCTGAGGACCAATACTCCAAGGAAGATATGTGCCAGTGACCCCCTCACTTATTTTTTTCCAGATTAGTGATTCTATGGATATTGTTACGTTATTTATGTTGTGATTTCCTTATTATTTCCTTGTGGATTGTATTATTTTTTTTATTCCGTATTTATTTTATATTGCAGATTACAAATAAACTTACTTACTTAAAGATAGGAACGGGGCGAAATTAAGTCCCTGTATTAGACACATCAAATCACAACATATCAGCTTTGACACAATAAAGAACTGTCTTATTGTTGGAAAGATTAAAATGTGATATTACAAAAAACGTTCCTAAAGTCCGTAAGCCCAGGGATCACGATAGAGAAGAACTGAAAAACGCGTTTCGGCTTTGAATAAAGACCAATTGCTAGCATATAAACAATTCATTTATCCAAAATCAAGCACAACCAGGTATTTTACCGCAATGTGGAGGGCTGAGCAGGCACGTCACTTGGAGGGGGAAAGACAAGAAATCCACTCTAAATTTCTTGTCCTCCAGGATTTCAAACAGTACCTTTGGCTTGATATTTTCAATGAAATCGAATAAAAAACCCTAGACACTCAAAAGTATATTTTTTGTATTCCAACCCCTAAATTTTTATGAATTGAAGCCCCTGGGGTTGAGCACAGAATTGTTCTGAGTCTGGGAGACTACAGAAAAACACAAAAACAAAAATGACGATATATACGGAAAACACAATCTTTTGAAAAATTGTCGCGATATAATCGAAGCCGGTCCCTCCCCTCCCAGGCACACATAATCTAGAATATTCTACCTAAACCAAGTAAAATATGGAAAATCACAAAACCCTGAGGGGAAACCAGAGACCTTCCCTTATAGGCCAGTCTGGAGCCCCAATATGGTATAAAGTTAAAACAAACAACATTTTCGGAATACAAAAATACATACTTCTTTATTGCAAATACATATAACAATTTGTTATCACTTTCTCTTTTTAGTTTTATAGGTAGGGTACATCTTCCCCTCAGTTTTGGATATCAAATTCTCCATGGAGGGTAGTTTAGGCCTCATATTTGAAGGGCGAGGGGCTGGTAGTCTGAATTGCAATGGCAATAGACCCTGAGACATTAAGAAACGTTCTAATAGATCTGGATCAGCATTTAGTAAACGTATAGCAATTCCTAATCCAGGATTCCCAGGCACAGGATTAGCAGGATTAGGATCAATCGGAGGATTGATAAGAGGTCCTCCTGGAATAGCAGGAGCCACTGGAAATCCAGTTCCTGGAGCAATGGCTGGAATATCAGGGATCCGGGGAAGAATGTTTGGCAGCGGGGGTACCCCAAATCGCTGAATAAGCTGGCTTATGAGTCCTATTGCAGCACCTGCTGCCAGGGTAAACACAACAAGAGCTCCAAATGACAGAATGAACGTTGTAACAGGATCGTTAAAAGTGGCAACGAATTTAGTCTCAGTTGGCGTCATGGCTTTGTTAACAGCAGCCATCTTGGCAGCCATTAGCGATTTCACAAATAGCGAATAATCAGGATCTAATCCATCACTTGTATCGGGGCTGATTAACTTGGGATGCTCGTAATTTTCCATCTTTAACACACTTCTATTCAACATTCAAAATAATACTAAATCCTAAAAAAGCTACAATTAGAAAACCATACACATAAATTTGCATATAACCTACACAACCTAGTTTAACCAGACAGTCAGTAATCCGCAAGGCATCACTATTCTTATTTATGAATACTAATAATTCTTCTTTTTTCAATGACATTCTGAATAATTTCATGACTTACTCTAAGTTCTTCTTAATTTCCTTACCTATTAATTATTATTCATTTGAGCACAACAGTAGCTACTGATAGCGATAGAAATGTTTGTATAAATTTTTGTCTCATTAAAAAGTGGGGTTCATCGTATTACTCCAAAACAATCCCCCAGAAGAAAATTTATCCCGCGGGAAACCCGACAATTCCCTCTTGGGAAATTCTCACAGCAAGTAAAATTCAGCAGCCAAAGGGAAATTAGGACAAATAAAAGAATAAAGAAAAGAAGGGATTAAGGAATATTTTACCTATATGCCGAAATTCATGTAGAATATACATGAACTTAAAAGAAAGGAATTTTGATAACAAAATGGAAACCCCCCTCCAAAAAAGTCGCGTAATCTTAATGAAAATCACATTATTACATTCTGCATATTAGAGAACCTGACTGTGGAGGATGTAAGTTCCTATTTACGTAAAACAACGAAAGAAGATCAGACTCAGTCGGTAAAGAATAAAAATTAAGTGTCTTGAATAGCAATATCACCCAACTATCCTAAATACAATAGGACATTCTTCCTATATTTTGAAATATAATGTATTACAGGTAATTATTTGGTAAAAAAAAATTGTTTTCCTACTTTAGCAATTGAGATAAATGAACACTTAAACGAGGTCTTGACCTTACTCATCCCTCCAGTCACCAAGGAGAAAACAGTATAACAAATCCGTTAACCAATTAATCAAGTCCAAAATCGAACGTTATTGTTAATAAATACAAATCGTTCTAAAATTCTTTCTTTTCTTCATTATTTTTATTCGTTATACTTTCACTTTGGCTGCTCAATTTTACATGTAGAGGCAATTTTCCAGGGATAATACGCAAAGCTGTATCCAGGATTTTTATTTGTGGGAAGGCGTGCGGGGGTTCACAAAGAGACTTTACAAACCACAGAAAAAAAATTTTTCATAGGTGTATTTGTTACCTTTTTGTAGCATTTCCCATAGTTGAACCCCCGCCCGCCCCCTCTCCCAAAAAAAAAGAAATCCTGGCAGATATCCTGACGCATCAAACTCAAAATTAATGTATGTCCCTCTTTGAGAATATAGCCCAATAGACTCCGGAAAGGGCAGAGGGTTTTCTTTTGATTTTGGGAAAGGAGACACAATTTATCAATAAAGCATTGTAAAATTATATGCAGATTATAAGAAAAACCACGAGATTTGAAAAGGCTGGACACAAGCACACAATCCCTCCCAATAAGATTACGTTTCTGGTGTAGCTTCGTTTCTATAGTACGTGGCATTATACCGGCAGAATGTTTCAAATGCAACCTCTGGTTTTAGGCCGTTTTTTTCTCCAGTTCAGAGTATAATATAGGTCATTGTTAAACAGCCTTTTTACAAAAGGCTGTTTAACAAAAGGATTTTTTCGGGGGAGGGGGGTACAAAAGGATTTTTTCGGGGGGAGGGGGGTTTACATAAAAATACCTTAAAAACGCATCAAAAATTTGCTCATATTCAATTTTGCTACGTTTTTACGAGTTGGACAAAGTTTAGAGGGGGGGGGGGGGTTCAAACCCCTACCATTTTCATTGCCCACATTCTTCAAGTCATCACATTGAATTGGCTAGGAATCCCTTTTCTCGTATTTTAGTTGGGTTCTCAAGATACTTGGAAATTTTTTCAAAATACATAATGCCTCCTTTTGTCGCTTTCAGGATTAGAAGAAATTGGAGGTTTGTATATTATAAATTTATGTTCATTGTCTTCACCAAAAAAAAAGTATGAAACTGCTCATTAATAACAGTTGGAAAATCCCATAACGTATTTCCAGTATTCTCACTTAATTGACCCTCCCCCCAACCCAAAGACTATAAAAATGCACCCCCCTACATTTTCGTGAATTGATGCCATTGAAAACATATCGTCTTTTGAATTGCCGCTGCCTGCTAAGCATAAGACGTATCTTAATTTTTCCACCAAAATAATTTATGTAACATAACAATCTATTTTTAATGAGAAACTTGATTGTGGAATTTATTCCCAAATAAGCAATAAAAACTTCATTACGCTTTGCATGACTTAGTTATAGGTAGACACGCAGAGTTTCGTTTCGGGAGGAAGACAACTTAAAAACCACAAATAGGGAAGTTATGCCAAGATACATGAAAAATCCCGATAGGTAGGTTGCATTACCACGAAACCCCACTCCCTGTATAAGTCATGCTTCAATAAATGTTCGTTGCGGATATCAGTTTCTTTGGTTTTTAGCTGCACTTTTTAGGTGTAGGCAGCTCCAGAGCCTAAATATGCGTTTTCACTTGCCTTTTTATCGGGGAAAGTGACGTCAAAAAGATTAATTTATGGATGAAGTTACGAAAATTCTATTCCACAGTTAGTCTGACTAGCAACCAGGGGCGGATTCAGGATTTTTTTAGGGGGGGGGGGCAAAATAGGTTGACCCGATAAACTTGCTTTAATTAGGTAAATTACACTACTTTAGACTACGTTAGGGGGGGCGCCCCCTGGATCCGCCACTGCTAGCAACACTAGGAACGAAGGGTGCTATACACTCCTGAAGTGAAATAAAGCAAAAGACAAGATTGTTTTTTTTCCTAATTAATTTGCAACATGAAAATTATAACAAAAATTTAAGATATCACATTACTTCTTCTTTATGTACTTCTTCCCTTGATGGACATACTGCGCTACAGTTGACGTTGAAGAGACAGGTATCGTTCCTGGTTTCGATGGACTCTCTGAAAAACCCTGCATTTTTCTCCTTTCAATAAACAATTTCAATTCTCGAGACTGCTCTGGCGGCAGACTACTGGCAACTCTTTCTAGAACGTCAATTGGTAAAACAGAAATAAGATTTGGAACGTCAGAAAGTTGATTTGGCACAGGTTGGTCGACTGGAAGATTAGGATTTGGAGCCGGTGGAGGATTTGGAAACAGTGGCAACCCTGGAAAAGCAAACGCAGAGCCGAAGAGTGGTGGTGAACCGATTATAGGAAGTGAGCTAAGACCTGGCGTCCCAATTATAGGACCATTGGGTCTTATCAGTCGAGGTAGCACTTGGTAGATTGTTGCAAGTGCAGCCCCACAGACAGTTAGAATAAAAGCGAGTGCAGCCGTTGCGATCATCAAAGTAGTCTGCGGATTGGGTATTGACGCCAAAAAGGTCGTATCAGACGGTAATGTTTTCACCACTATGTCAATCAAAGCAGCTAAAGGAGTTACACCACCTATCGGTTCACTTGTTCGTAACAGCAGCGTCATGGTCACAACTATAATCTGAACTGACTTAAAAAGCATTGACAGACATTCTGAATGAATGCAATAAGGTTCTGCGGAATTAATTAGTTTTATCGTTAAGCAGATCTAATGAAATTGCATTGAGCAACATCTTCTACAGAGATTAGATTTCAATTTTCTATATCAAAAATTTAAATGACCTATTTTGTATCTATTATCCTGTTCCTTCCAACTAAAACATCAAACAGTTCGTGGTAACGAACTGTAAGTAAGGAGCGACCCGGCTCAATGGTAACCGAAACTCTAGAAAACGAGTTTTTGATACCAATATATATATATATCAAAAGAATCAGATTTCAATGCTGATTTCAAATATATAACTTTCATCAAGTTTAGTGCTACCCATCAAAAGTCACGCGCCTGAGAAAATTTGGCTGATTTTCAAAAAAAGGGGGAAAGACCCCCTAAAAATTATAGAACCTTAATGAAAATCACACCATCATATTCAGCGTATCAGAGAACCCTACTGTAGAGGTTTCAAGCTCCTATCTACAAAAATGTGGAATTTTACATTTTTTGCCAGAAGAAAGATCACGGATGCGTGTTTGTTTGTTTGTTTGTTTTTTTTTTCTAGGGGTGATCGTATCGACCCAGTGGTCCTAGAATATCGTGGGAGGGCTCATTGGAACGGAAATTAAAAGTTCTAGTGCCCTTTTTAAGTGACCAAAAAAAATGGAGGGCAACTAGGCCCCCTCCCAAGCTTATTTTTTTCCCAAAGTCACCCGATCAAAGTTTTGAGATAGCCATTTTGTTCAGCATGGTCGAAAATATGATAAACATGTCTTTTAGGATGACTTAATCCCCCGAAGTTCCCAGAGGGAGGGCTAAAAGTTATGAACTTTACCCAATGTTAACATATAGTATTGGTTATTGGGAAGTATACAGAAGTTTTCAGGAGGTTTTTTTTCTGGTAGTGGGAGGGAAGGGTGGGTCGGGGGTTATGTTGGAGGATCTGTTCATGAAGGAAGTTTTCATGGGGGAAGGGAAATTGCCATGAAGGGGGCGCCGGACTTGCCAGCATTATTTATTGGTTATTGGGAAGTATACAACCATTTTCAGGAAGGATTTTTTCTGGAGGGGGAGGGCTTGAGGAGGGGGTTACTCTGAAGAATATTTCCGTGGAGGATGTTTATTTGGGGTAAGGGACATTTCTATGAAGGGGGCGCCGGATTTCCAAGCATTATTTAAAAAACGATCAGAAATTAAATAAAAAAAAACAAGTTTTTTCAACTGAAATGTAAGAAGGAATATTAGAACTTAAAACGAACAGAAATTGTAACGTAAGTGAGGGGGTTCTCCCCCAAGTCAATACCTCTCTCTTTACGCTACAGTTTTTTTAGTGCTTTCAAAAGAGCTATCTATTCTAATTAAACGGCCTTTGTGATTCAGGAGTTTGTGAATCAAATTTTTTTTTTAACTTTTAAAGTAAAGAGCGTGGTATTGACTAAGGGGAGAAACCCCTCATATACGTAATAACATATACGTAATAAAAAAAAAAACAATAAAAAAACAAGCGATACGGTTCAATAGTAATCGAAACTTTTAAAAACGGAATTTTGATGTCAATAAATGTATCAAAAGAATGTGTTTATAATGCTGATTCTAAATATATAAATTTTATTAAGTTTAGTATTACTCATCAAAGTCTACGAGCCTGAGAAAATTTACTCGATTCTTTAAAGAGGGGGGAAACATCCCCTACAAGTGAAAGAATTTTAATGAAAATCACACCGTCAGATTCAGCGTATCAGAAAACCCTAT
>JAQQPU010003495.1:12009-23714 GCA_029168905.1 Artemia sp. Kazakhstan ARC1039 | reverse complement strand
CCCCCCCCCCCCCCTTGGATACGGCCTTGCCATTTACCGTTTCGGCAGTAGTGATTTAAAAGGTGACATGTTATATGCTGCTTAAATTTTAAGCGAAGTGGGAAAAATTGAAGAATCTGTTTCGGGGTTTTTCAACTTGTATTAACGAAAAGTTTCATGCACTATTTTTTTTATTCAAGAAAAGGAAAAGACAATCAGTCTAGTTTTATTATATAACAATCTTGATTGTTATGACGATTTCTGTTTTGTTGATGTTGTTTATTTTTTGTCATGTAAACCGATCGGGAAATACAATTTTGACCTTTTTCTGGCTCCATCTATCGGGGGGACTATGCCTTGATTCATTTTTTTGTACATTAAGTCCCTCTTGGCCCAAAGACTTAAGCTTGTAAGTTTCAGACTGACCAAAGACGAGCACTTTTTTGGCCAAGTCCCCCCCAACAAAATATTTGATCCTTTTCAAGGCCGCGTGCAGGAATAATGAAACATATTTATTTGATGGTTTGAACAAGATATGCCCTGAAATTTAAGAAAATTTTGAAATTTTATAGTGGATGGGCACAGGGCCTCCTTGTGCACGATCATTTTAATTATTCCAATCAATCACACACTCAACATCGAACAAGCCCCCCCCCCTTTTTTACATTATAACACATATGTGTAAAACATTGCCAAGTGGCGCTATTTCCAGCCCTTGTCAACGGGGCTGTGGGTTTCATTCCATTCCGGGAATCATATTATATTGCACCTTTCGACTATTTTGAACTAGATGGCTACCTCAAAATTTTGATCGGACGTCTTGTGGGTTGCGACGGGACCAAGCAGCAAAAAGAGGACAGGTTACAGAGATTTAAGCCTTATAAGGAAATTAAAGCCATCTTTCCAACGCATATATTGGTCTTAAAAATAGAGGTAAAAACCTTTACCCCTCCCCCTAACAAAATATATTTTTTTGAGATCCCCTAAAAAAAATTCTTTTGGTAGCCCCCCCCCCCCCTCTTGGCCAAACAAAATCCTGGATACAGTCACGACATCCTTATATATAATGTATGTTAGTTTTATACTTTGACGTTGCCTTTTAAGCTCGCTTGAAACAAAAAAACATATTTGTTTTTGTTTGAAAAGGGCAGTAGGCTAGGAGTCCATCAAATGCTTAAAATCTAAAAATTTAAATTGATCGACTTAGCTTCTGAGCAGGTCATATTGTAGTTTTGATAAGATGGAATATTCCACCAGCTTCGAATTTTTTCCCAAAGATAATTTCTTAAACCAAATTGGCCTGACATCACATAAAGAAAGATGGTTTATGGTTGTTAGGTAGTTGGTTTTAATTCTTTTAATTTTTGGCTTTTATTGATACATCGTTTCGTTTCGCGCTGAAGAAGAGAGGCGTTTGTCCTCTCGAAGTATTCGCTTTGTTTTTTCAGTATCTTCATTTGGCCTATAAAAACCCCATTTTTGCTCGTTTTTCTTTCTTTATGTAATTTTTTCCCCTAACAAAATTGCCTGAATTATTTAAATAAATGCAAGGTTATTTTCTTTACTTTGTATGTGAACTTAAAAGTACATCCTTTTAAGGTAATTTTTGGCATGACAAATTACGCTGAAGATGAATTTCCTAATTTTGAACTTAATTAATCAGTCAATATTTCAACGTTACAAAGATGTCAAGACACAAAGTTTAATCAGTTTGATTTGAACTTTGAAAGGTGTAATAGTATTGTGGTCATCCCGTTATTGATATCATAATTATGACACTATTTTTAAGAACATACAGCCCTATTGGAGGGCTTTCTCCTTTAGCAGCTATAGTGGACGAATTAACTAAGAAATTTTTCAGTGATACAACTTTTTTGGCAACAATACCTAACCCGCAGACAACTTTAATGATAGCCACAGCGTCGCTGGCATTTATCTTAACAGTTTGTGGTGCTGCTTTAGCTACTATCTACCAGGTTCTGCCAAGACTGATTCGTCCAATTGGACAAATAATTGGAACTCCTGGTCTGGATTCAGTTCCCACGATTGGTTTCAATAATGCACCCTTTGGTTCAGCCTTTGCATTTCCTGGCTTGCCACAATTTCCAAATTTACCATTAGGGCCAAACCCCAACGTTCCAGTTGATCCAGCTCAGCTGCCGTCACCACTACCAGCACTGCCTCCTAATTTCTTTGAAAATCTTCCTATTGATGCCCTTCAAGAAATAGTGACTGGGGCTCCACCAGGTGCAGCTGCTACAGCTATTTTGCGGAAAATTCTTAGAAAGAAGATCAACAAACATAGGAACAAGAAATACTAGCCTTGGAAATAAATCAATGTATTTTTATAATTCAATGCATTTTTTATTGGAATATATACGTTTAAGTGATACATTGGTGGCTGTTTATATACTTTTAATCGGGACATAGGGGGGGGGGGTAAAAAAAAGATTTGTACCCCCTAGTCCTGGAAGGCGAGAGAGCTCTGTAAGGATATCCCCTTCCCTATAAAACACAGAAAGTTAACATATGATGGTTTTCCGGTAATAAACTATTCTTTCCAAACCGGTTTTTTTTTGGTTTGGATGGCCTTATAATCACTAGAAGGAAAAAGAAATTAAAGTCACTCATAGATATACCTGGACGATAAACTCGTCAAACAATTATTTTCCCTTTTGACTTCCTCATTAAGAGATGCCTTATTAATAGTCCAGTAAAAGTACGGTTTGACCGGGACAAAATTGCAACAAAAGGTTTTTTTTACACCAAAATGTTCATAAAAAATCGCTGAACAGCATATCCAAAATCAACCGCCGGGAAAACCTTCTGGGGCTGCTTAAAGAAGGGGGCAGAAAAATAGGTTTTTCCATTTTTGACATTTAGGAAGCTTTTTAACATTAAAATATCCAGAAAAAGTTGCTGAACAACATATCCAAAATCTGCTAAAATCGCCCGTCGGAAAAATCTTCAACGGCTGCTTAAAGGGGGTGGAAGGAACAAAAAAAAATTTCTTTTTTGACAATTAGGAAGCTTTTTTTTACACTAAAATGGGCGAATTTTTTTTTCGATTTTTGTTATTTCTGTACGTCCGGGGACTCGATTCTAGTATAAATCAACTCGCTGAAACTCAAAATGATGTTACTTTTATGTTAACACGTCTGTAACTTATCATTCCTAGGTCACAGCCTAGGAACGCGTGCAGAAATAGAATTGAACCACACATGTCCCTTAGTTTTTCTTTGATGGAGCAAATATTCCATAGCTTATGTTCGTTTGAAGCTTTTGTCTCGGATCTGAAATACAGGCCTTTGTGGGTGGCAGTGACATGATAGAGGAGAAGGATAAGGAGATCAGTGTCGTTACGTGAACCGAGTTCTTGCACTATGAATGGCTGTGGTTGCAATCAGGATATCCGCGTCAGCAGAGGCATGTTGTACCGAACAACCTGCTGAGGACAATTTTTCTCCTATAGCTAGAATTATCCGCTGCTTGTTTGTGCATTTTTGCAAGAACTCTTCCTTCTTTCTTGTTAACTTTGTTGTACCAGTGAATTCTACCACTGGGCACTGTTTAGCCCCTTGAACGTTTGAGGTGAGCCATACCTTTCGCCGAAGGACCATTGTCATATCCATCAAAAACTACCGAAGCTTTTTCCAAATCTAGTGGTGACATACTTGACGTAACTTTCACAACCTGCGTTTTCGAAACCTAACTGTACCTAGTCTTTAATGGGCCGTATAGACTAGAATATTCAAGTTTCTATTCTTAGTCTCTCTTTTTCTAAAGTCTAGTTTTCACAAGTTTAATTCTCATCAGAGAACCAGGTTCCCGACTACTAGCGAAGCAAAACAGAGTAAGGTGATTCTCTGCTCCTTTAAGTTCGAGATTTTTCTGTATTACTTTTCGCAGGCTGTTCGAAGTATTTCAGGCGTCCATTGATCTGATTTTTCTGTAAAACTTCGGAAGAAAAGCTACTTCCTTTATTTTGGCAATGGAGTTGTTAAAATCTTACTTTTGTAGTTTAATATAATTTAGAGAAGTGCTACAATAAAAGTGATATCATTTTCGGTTTCAGCGAGTTGATTTATACCAGAATCGAGTCTCCAAACGTACCGAAATAACAAAAATCGAAAAAAGGATTTTTCACCCCCTTTAAGCAGCCCCAGAAATTTTTCCAGGCGGGCAATTTTAGCGGATTTTGGATATGTTGTTTAGAGATTTTTTCTGAACATTTTAGTGCAAAAAAGCTTCATAAACGTCAAAACTTAAAAAAAAAATTTTTCATCCCCTTTAAGCAGCCCCAGAAGATTTTCACGGCGGCGATTTTAGCAGATTTTGGATATGCTTGTCCAGTGATTTTTTCTAAACATTTTGGTCTAAAAAAAAGCTTCCTAAATGTCAAAAATGAAAAAATCTATTTTTTCGCCCCCTTCCACCCCCTTTAAGCAGCCCCAGAAGGTTTTCCCAGCGGGGGATTTTAGCAGATTTCGGATATATTGTCCAGCGACTTTTTCTGCACCTTTTAGTGCAAAAAAGCTTCCTAAATATCAAAAATGGAAAAAAAACTATTTTTCCACCCCCCCTTTAAGCAGCCCCAGAAGGTTTTCACGGCGGCGATTTTGGCAGATTTTGTATATGCTGTCCAGTGATTTTTTCTAAACATTTTAGTGCAAAAAAAGCTTCCTAAATGTCAAAAACGAAAAAACCTATTTTTTCGCCCCCTTCCACCCCCTTTAAGCAGCTCCAGAAGGTTTTCCCGGCGGACGATTTTAGCGGATTTAGGATATGTTGTTCTGCGATTTTTTCTGAACATTTTATTGTGAAAAAAACCTTTTGTTGCAATTTTGTCCGGGTCGACCGACTTTTTTCCGTACTTTTACTGGACTATAAGGTAGCCATTACTGTTTTCCTTTACATTTTTTCATTAAAGTGCAAATTATGTTCTGGCCTTGGGAAGGCATAGGGGTTTTGAGCCCAACTCATGTTAATTTCTGCTCGTTTTGAGTTTGACTCGGTTATTTATTGTAATTTCTGTTCGTTTTGGTTTCATTTATTTATCGATGCTGATTTGTGGTAGTTTCACGCTTGGTAGATTATTTGATTTTATTTTTGCTCATTTTTGGTTTAATGGAGTTCTTTACTTTTCTCTGAAAAACTTATTTTGTGGAAAAAGTTTTTTTAATTAATTCACAAAATGAGCCATTAGTATTCTATTATTAATACCTTCCCAGCCTAAACAAGATTTAGCAGCTTCCTTATTCATCACGAGCCCTACTCCCTGTCTATGTACCCCATCGTTCCTATCTGAGTAAATAAATTCTATATCACCTAATTTCATGTTTCCTACCCCTGGGATATAAGTTTCTGAAACTCATGATAATTCCAATTCGAATCGTCTGAATTCGTCAGTCGAAATTTCAATACGAGAGTTATTTTTTAACGTAACATTCCAAGTTCCAATTTTCATATTCTTTAAATCATTGAAATTGTTTTGGCCTCAGGAAAAGCAAGGTTCCGGATACCAGTGCAGGACAGGGACCAACAAATCTTCTCAAGACAATACCGAAGCCAATAAGCCGGCTTTGAACCAGACAGCAAAACGCCCCTGGGACCTCCAGTTGAATGGATGCTTTGTGCAATCCTGGGCCCATCTTGGTCACAACATGGTTTTCAGCACTTGGCTATGCTCTTCTATCAACAACAGTCGAAATCCTGCACAGACAATCTTCAGCCTATTACCTCCGACTCATTATATATTTATACCTAACAATAGTATACTACTACAAGGAGGCAACTCATAGTAGATAAATTAGCTAGGAAGAGGTTTTTCAGCCCGAAAACGCTCACCAAAACAAACCAAGCCCAGAAGAATTATCCCCCAGTAGGAATCCTGTGCAAATGCTATGTCGTTTACTAGGTTATAATTTCCTCGAGGGGCGCCTGTCCTCAGGATCCTCCCACGAGGGTGTTCTGCGTCACCATGCAACTTAACCCAGTACTGGGAGAAGGTTTGTACCCACAGGATGTGTCCACACACCGGTGGGCCCTGCTGAGTGTACATTTCAGGGGCCTTTTTCCTCCTTCGGTTGTATTTATGGCCCCGGGTGAGGGTGTCCCAGTTTTATTATGGACTCTCAGGGAAAAAGTCCCACCTTGGTTCATGCCTCCTATGGAGGTACCCTACGCATATGTAGGGCGTTCCCTATAACCACCTGGGGTCATGCTGTGTGGCCTGGAGGAGACTTCTGCTGAGCAGAATAATATAAATTTTTATTTTCAGGTTTTTTTCTTTTAATTTGATAAATACAGTCCTGAAATCTAGAAATAAATTCAGCAGATATAAATCCTTAAAATAATTAAAACTCAAAACAAGAAATTATAGGCAGCGCAATAGCACTGCTGAAGCAAAGAGCGATGCGGGCACAATTTATTACTTATTAATTTCTTTCTTTTCCTGACAAAAGCACTCCGTATATAAGGATCTGTCTTAAGAACCTCGAAAGGAGCTCGCCCAATTGTAAACCGAAAGTTCCAGTGCCCCCCTTAAGAGTCAAAAGTAATTGACATCTTGCGTTCTAGAACGTCACTTGACTCCTGAATTGTACCTTAAAACTCAAGAAGTACTCTGATTAGCAGAAAGCTACCAAATGAAGTGAAAGTGCTGACCCTCATACCAATTATACCTGTCAAGAGGAATTCTCGTTGGAAGATGAGCCTTAAGCTCCCACAAGTAGCTTTTCACGGTTTACACGTTTTTATGAGTTTAGTGCTTTAACATTAATTTATTCTGTATGGATAAATTAAATGATTTTTTTTCATTATGTTTAATTTTTACTGGCCACTTTGAAAGAGGTTTACAAAGCGTCTTTTGGTTAATATTCAATGGTGCCTGAAAATGTGGGGCTATTTGGCGTCTTTTTCTGACATACGCTTTCGATTCTGCGGTAATATGATTGGTTTACGAAACAAAATAAAAAAACAAACCAATCGAATTATAAAGCACTTTTTAACGCGGAAGTACAAGATGATTATGTCTCTTTTCTTCTTCGATCGTAACATCAAACCTTGTTCCTCAAAACTTGTTTATTGCGGGGGAAATGTTATGATTTTGGACAATCAAGGTGTAGTAGAATGCTTTGAGACCTTGACATCTGCAGCTTGGAGATCCTCAGTTTTTTCGCATGCGGAAGAGAGAACGAAGTAACTTTGAAAATAAATGTATATGTCATCAACACGAAATGCCATCTCCGCCGTATTCTCATTATCTCTTTTTTAGAGGAGGCTCCCAATTTATGCGACTTTATGTACACATCAAAATGCCACGTGGGCTATACAGTTCCACCCCACTTGGCATATTTTCTGGCATGTTTGGCACAGCCTCTGTCATACTTGGCACACTTTCTCACGCTCGGCACGCACAACCTGGTGTAGACTGGGGCACAGCTAAGGCGTGTGGGGGGGGTGACTTTGGCATATTAATTTAGCTTGTGTCCGTATTCGTCGGCACACTGGGCGGTTTTGTCGGCACTTTTCTATATACCCTCCCCCAAACTGAAAATCCTAGCTTCGCCCCTGGGTGTAAATGATTTCTGAAACGGCAGCCATCGATTGAGCTCAAGTCTGTAAGAAACAGCCCACTGATGAGTGTATTCACAAGACATAATTATATTGAGATCCTGACAATAATTACACAAAACCCATGCAAAAAAATTATGTCAAAGCAGTAGATACAACCAAAAAACTGAAAGATTAACGAATTACTTGTACTTGCTGCGGGACCAGACGTGAACGCCTCACCCGGCATCTAGAGGACTCCTTATGGTTGACTCCCATTTGTCGCGATCTCTTGCCAGCTCTTCAGCAAACCGGAGCCAGAAGCTTTCCCACTTTCTCCCAAACTTCCGAAATCCACCAACGGTTTAACAAATTACCTCCCTCCGAGAAGAAGCCGTAAAAGAAAAGTTATCAGCCTTTATGGGCTTTGGCACTTGATTATGTCGAAGAGCTACTCATTCAAACAAAAGACATGGCGCAGATTTTACTAGACGTCGTGCAAAGTGTTCCGTGTGTAGTAAGAAGTGTGCCATGCGTGACACTAATATATATATGAAGCAGAGATGTTCCATGCGTAGGGGTAAAATGTTAAGCTAAGATGTCCAACAAGATACATTTTTCAACAACAAAAAGTACTGATCCTCACAAAATCTCTTTGGCCTGTAAAGGAAGGGGAGAGTGTGTATACTATTCAAACATTAACTCACAAACAATGAATAAATTTTCTTTTTAATTACTAAATAAAATTTAAAAAAAAGTACGTTTCGAATACTGGTGGTTCATCGTAATTAAATGAAAATATAACTTGTGCAATAATTACTACATACTTGCTTACTCGTACGCACGGGAAAGACAAAAATAATCCTCCTATTCACCAAAGAATTTATCGTCAAAAAAAAAAAAATGCATCAAAATCTAAGGGCTTGAAATGAAAGAGCAAGCTCCCAATTTAACAAAGTTTACAGAAGGCATGTGTCCAGGGAAGGTTTTGACTTTCCCTGGTCAAGGATTAGGATTATTGACCAGGGCTTAACCAGGGGCTTTGACCGGGGAAAATATATTCCTTGCTTGTGGAGAATGCCAACATGGTTAAAAAATAACTCTTTGTTGTGGTTTCATCTTTTATTTTTCTTTTGTATAATGTATAGTGAGTGAAATTATTTTGAAAATTAATAGAACTTGATCTATTATCTAAATATCCTTTACTAAGCGCTCTTTCAGATCAGCCCTCTCCTAATATTCCGTGATTACTGGGGCGTTACGATCACCGCAGAAAAAATATATAGTAAAGTGCATGCGTTACTGCTCTTTTTGGGGATTAATCTGAAGTATTTTTTTTCAAAAAAGAAGTTTTCAATTGCTATTGATGAATTAAAGAATCTTGAAATGAACTGAAATTAAAACGAATATTAGATTTAACTTAAAAAGAAAAGAAATTACCACAAAAAGAAGCAGGATTACCATCCCCAAAACCTTATAAAGACCAGAGTATCATTTGTGGACATTGAAAACATTAAAGCATTTCCCTCAGCCCTCTCCCCCAATAAAGTAGTTTGTATCCACACTAAGAATCTACATGTTCTGATCAATGCTTTGGGCAATGTTGGACTTTCTGTAAATGCTTCTAAATGCTAGATTTTTTGTTTTAATATTTCTAGCCCTGCCCCTCCTCGGCAAAATGTTTTCTCGCTGCGGACTTTTCGATCCGCTAGCGATGCCTGATGATATTGCTATGGAACTGAGGGCTAATAGATGGCTAAAGGGCTAAAGGCTAAAGGAACTGAGGGCTAAAGATGTGCCCAAGTGATCTTCTGAGTTATTTTTTCCCCGATTTGTAATCAGTGGACATTGCTATGTTATTCGTTTTTACTTCCTTATGGATTATATCATTTTTTGTTCTTTACTCCGCGTTTATTTTTGTATTATTGCGAGTTGTAAATAAACTCACTTACTTAATCATCTTGCAACACATAGTGTCTTTTGATCTACCTCGCTACTTAACCATAAATATACTATAGTTGCTATAGGTGCTTATAGCGAAAAAAAAGTTAAGGTAGAAATTGGAGAAATTCATCGACTCTAAACTTAAATTTGAAGTCAAAATATTAAATTCTCCACAAGGCTTAAATTGCGAAAATGTTTTCGTGGATCGATGACGATTTTTTGTTCACCCCTCTTCCCTAAAGTATGATTTTGGTTCTAGGCATTTACCCCCACCCCCATAAAATACCCTCTAGAATCCAAAATTTTAAGGGCAGGAACTTTCAGGTTAGGGCCCCTCCCATCGACTGGAGAAATATCGGAATAATTTGGAGCCTTGAATTATCCCTTGGCTAAAAATACTTAATAACACTTATTCTATAGTAGTGTACCCCCAAGCACAAGAGATTGACACGCAGTGCGAGTAGGAATTGAGATGATACAAGCCTGCCTGCAGTAACGTGCGCAGTGTTTTTTGCGAATTGAGATGCTGATGAGTTTTGTGTGAAGCTTAAAGGAACAATTGGGCCATACACGCTAGGGCTGAAAACGTGACATTTATTCTAGTCTCACTAAATGAACTTTTCCCACAAAAAATAAAGAAACCTAAACATTTCAAATCCAGAAGCCTTATCAAAATAAACCTAATAAATGTCTAAACTTGTTCTTGCTAAGCATTCATTGCCAGAATAATCAGGACATCGATATCTGTTGTCGACCATGGGCACAGGGGGTTGATGTCTTCGGTAATGAACCCCCTTGCCTCAGGAGTTTTACAATATTCCCTTTAATTTTCTATAGAATTTGCATTCTATTTGCGTATTTTTAACCTTGGACCCTTCAGAAAATACCCCAGCCGCCCCTCCCCCTCCATAAAAAAAATGGGATATGTCCCTATCTTGAATTCCTTGGAGCTTTCATTTGTCAATTCTCTGCACTAATTTAGTTCTTGAATAAATTAAGATGGGATCTAATATACATTCAGGTTATTCATTTGGTTTAAATATGCAATATGTCACTTAATGCAGCCCATGAACAATTTATTTATTAATGTTAATAGATTCATTAGTTAATAATTAATAAATTCTTTGTTTCTGCTGTTTAATTTTTCACTCTTTATAGATTGCAATCTGTGGACATCATTATTTTATTGATAATGAACTTCAGTTAAGACCAATCACAAGGTAATAGTCCAAGTTCAGAACAGTTTGAATATAGGGTTACAATATAGTTAGAGATGCCAATAGGGATATTCAGCAGACTTGAATCCGTTGGTTCGGATTTTGCAGGGACACCGCTTGAGTCTCTATTGAGCAAAATCAGTGATGTCTTACCACCCCATACAAGGCTTCTGGCCTCCATCCCTGATCCCATTATCAGTACTGCAATTTTTGTGTTTTTAAATGGATTTATCCTCACAGTTGCCCTAACTTCAATATATACCGCTGCTACCTTGCTTGGCAGACTTATGAAACCTGGCTTCCCGGTTGGAAACGTTCCCGACTTACCAGCTATTCCTGGTGGTGTAGGTAAGCTGTCCAGATCTTTTTCTTTACCTTAAAGTTAAAGCCAAGCAGTGGTGTAATTTCGTCAAAATTCTAGGGGGGTACAAAGTTGGGGCCAATTATCATAAATCAGGTAAAAATGACAGTGAAAACTGAAAAATGAGCCACATAGTACCATAAAGGTAGAGATATCCTAAAGAAAATTGACACATTTCAGTGGATGCCTGAATAATGGAGGCTTACCTTAGTTTTGACAAGATTTTTAAAGAAAATAAATTTCAGGCGGGGAGAGGGGCAAATTAGGGTCTGGGGTGAGGTCTGGGAGGATAAGTTACCCCCTCCCCCATAATAAATTACACCCCTGCAGCCAAAAGCAGAAACTTTAGTTTGTGTTCCTTTTTCTATAATTAATAATAATAATAATAATAAATTTATTGTAAGGCAAAAATAAAAAAGGTTTTCAAAGAAAATTACCATATTCAAAGCTAAAACGAGTAGGAATTAAACTATATAACAATCCAAACTTGGAACGAACAGATACTGTTATGGATGAGTAAATGAACCCTAATGCGAACATAAACTAAAATTAATAATCAAGTGAAAATTGAACAGAACCGCCCACATGAGTAGGGCTACCGCCAACCTCATTAAACCTTCTAAAGGCCAGAACTTTTGATCCTGTCATAA